>CM021101.1:254436263-254616751 GCA_007115665.2 Sequoiadendron giganteum | reverse complement strand
CCTCTCCCCCTCTCCCTCTCTCCCTCAACCCTAAACCCTCTCTCTCTCCCTCTCTCCCTCTCTCCCCCCCACTCTTCCTCTCTCCCTCTCCCTCTCAATCTCCCACTCTACCACTCTCTATCATTAACCCTTAGGTCTATGTGGGCACAAATCAGATATCCGATTTGTAAAAATTCGATGTGTAGAGCTAAAATCTTACCATTGCAAAACATTTTAAAATGTTTTCCAAATCATATATATGATTATATCAGATTTTTGGGGCATAGAAAAACCCCATGTGGGCCACTTTTGTGCATTCCAATGGACCCTACATTTTGTTTGCAACACTTTACAGGCGAAAAACACGTGATTTCATACAGGAAGAGACAAAGATCAACTTTTTGGAGCATCTTATACTCAAATTTTTGATAAGGAATGATTTTTAAGCATCTTTTATGAGGTATAATGGGGAGCAACAATCATCAAAAGAAAAAACGTAAGAGAAAGCTTACAAAAGAACAAATTGAAGAATATAGAGAAAGAGATAGAAGTCATAGGAAGAAAAGACAAGGTATGTTGAATATTGGTGAACCTGAGTCCTATGGTCTTTCAAGTGAAGAGGAAATTGAATAAGTTCAAGGTGAAAATGTTGGAATTGAAGATGTTGAACATGATATTCAAATTGGGAATGAAAATATTGAAATTGATAATGAAAATTTTCAAGGTGAAAATGTTGGAATTGAAGATGTTGACATGATATTGAAATTGGGAATGAAATTATTCAAATTGATATTAAAAATGTTCAAGGTGAAAATGTTGGAAATGAAGATGTTGAACATAATATTGAAGCAAGTGTAAATTATGTTTCACCAGATTACATGAGAAATGAAGAACCTTGTGTGGAAGAAAGACATTCCAAATTCAAGACCTTCAAGGACCCCTAAATGGTTAGTTGAAATTGATGATAACATTATAAACAATTTTGAAGGCAAGAGGTCAACACGAACTATTCGGTTATGGGCTAGAAGACTTTTCAACCAATATTTTAGTGATAAGACATTAATGAGCAATGCCAAATTTTTGTACAATTGCTAAAGATGAAAAAGATGAGACCTTTTCTAGCCAAATTGAAGATTCGTGTGAACAAGAAGACCGAAAAAAATTCTATTATTGTCAAAAATATTTTTAATGCTCTCAAGTCTATTGGAAAAAATAACAAGAAAAAGATAAGAGAGCTGCTCTAGTAAGCCATCAATTGAAAAAGGCTCGCTTTATGAGACAAACTTGTATTGATTTTGACATAAATTGTAAAAATTTGGATAGTGCACTTGCAAGAAGAGAAATAATAGATGATCCTCTTGAAAATCATACATGGAATTTTGCTGGGAGGATTCAACGTGTTGATAAGAAGCTAACTGATTATGTAAAGTAGGTAATTTAACAATTTTGGCATGATAACTCTAGAGTATCACCCAATGCAAAGGATGTTTTAAAGTTAAGAATTGGCAATTGAGACCATACACCACATCCTAAACATTTCTTGGAATCAATCCAAACAATGTTGTTCATCAAATTTATTGAAACACATCCAAATATGGAAATATTGCAAAGGACTTTTGAAGGTTTGAAGCCATTTTATTGTGTGCCTCTTAAGATTCGTAATAATTTTTGGTGCAAATACCATGTGGAGTTTTGAATGTTCCATGAACTGTTATGCTATATCCATTCTACTTTGCATACTAATGAAATGTTGGAGGAGTGTGGTGTAATGCATCTTTCAAAATTATCAAGGGACTTGCTAGATTTATTTTTATGTTCTAGAGATGATGGTTCCTTTTTCTATAGAAATGATTGTTTAAATGCAAAGGGCTCACAATGTTGTGGCTTGTCAAAGTTTGTTCAATGTTTCCATGAGGGTTCTAAACATGAATTTGGAAAGAATCTTGTTGAGAAAAAGAGACATGAGATAGTCAAATATACTTTGCAAAGTGGAGGTGAAGGTTCTAGATGCGAGTTGGTTACAAAAGAATGTAGTGTTGCTGATTTTATTTCAGATTTTAAGGACATTCTTTTCTACAAGTATGCAAGGGATAGTCATAGGTCTCAGTGGTTGGATCAAAAATTCAGGATATGTAAGGACTCTTTTCCAATTGGCACTATTATATCACTGGTTGATTTTACTAGAAAACTACACATTGCAACCACAAAATTAGGTACAATCTCAGTATTACAATTCCATTCAGATTGCTATTTTTTTCCACATAACATTTAGACATGCACCTGATAGTATAGAGGAGGATCGAAAGATAATCAAAGAGTGTCATTTTTATATGAGTGATGATAGATATCACTCATCCAATAATGTCCAACATTGTTTCGAGAATTTTTTTGAGTTCTTGCAGGAGCATGATATAGCACTAGCCCGACATCTCATTTGGTTAGATAACTACATAGGTCAATTCAAGAATGCTCGTATATTTTATCGGTGTAGTAGAATGCATGTAGAGAGGGGTGTACCTAATATTTGAAGTTTTTTTGAAGCTGGGCATGGGAAAGGGGAGCATGATGGATTAGGTGCATGTGTAAAGAGAGCTCTATTTAAGGAGCAATTGAAGATTTCAGGAGCAAAATTCAGTGATGCACATTCTATTGTTGATTGGTATAGTTCAAGATTGTCAAGGGGAGGGACACTTGATTCAATAGTGCATAGAGTCTTTTGGTTGGCTGAAAAGGGTATAGTGGGAGGAAGATTGGATTGTCATACAATCAAATATTCTTCAAAGATGCATTCATTTTGAAGCTCATATGCAAGCACATGGACCATTTGGACATGATAGTTGGCTTGTTTTTGTTAGAGTTGTATTTAGTGTGAGTGGGATCAATGCGAGTCAAATGAGTGGGTGGATACATGGGTTCCATAGTATCTAACTCCTTTATCTCAAACTATATCCATGATAAATGACACAATGGAAAGTTCACTTGATTACAACTGGCTTTCAGATCTACTATAGCCAAGAAATGTTTTTGCAGTTGTTGCAGTGCAGGGAAATGAAGAGAGATCAAAATATTGGTTGGCTTGATGTGTGTGGGTAAAGCACAACCTAACACAATCGATGGAAGATGATGATGGGTTCATGTATCCTGCATCTTTACTTGTGGTTGCAGGAAATTTGTTGTGAACATACATGATTAGAAAGAATGGAATACCTGCATTTGAAGACTACGAGAAACACAAAACCATTCTCATACATTCACACCTTGTTATAGGAACAAATGTTAAGTTGTTGAAGCATCATGCCAAACCAAAGACAAAACAACTATGGACACTTAGCAACGTTGATCATGAAGTAATATTGGATACTCTTAAGCAGAGAGATGACCCTTCAGGCACACTTGAATAGCATATTCAAGAATGGAAGGTACAATGTTTAGGTTCATTATGCGTAAGTTCATTAGTTTTCTTTATTTAATACTGATATTTTGTATACTATTGCAATGTAGGTGTGTTTAATAGTGATATTTTGTATGTACTTCTGGGATATTTTTGGCATGATTGATCATGGACCTGCTGCAACAATAGCCAACTCTGATCCTTTTAGAGAGGTATGTGATATATTACAATAATATAGATTGGTTATTCAAAGCGTCTTTTATAGTTTTCATTACCATCTCATCATCAATTAGGTCATTTAGAATGATATAGATTGGTTATTCTAAGCATCTTAAATTATAGTTTGCATTACCAATTCATCATCATTCAGGTTGTTTAGATTAATATAGATTTGCTAGTCTAAGCACCTTTTTTGTTATGACAATATAGATTTATCATTTCACAAATTTTGTGATATTCGTGGCACGATTGATCATGGACCTAATACAACAATAGAAAGCTCTGATCATTTCAAAGAGGTATGCGATAGATTTAAATAATATAGATTGGTTATTCTAAGCATCTTTTCTATTGTATGTAGTTTAACTTCTACCTTGATGGTTTGTACAAGTGCTTGTCACTCTAGAACATCAACATACCACTCTTGTGGAAGACTGTGCCCTGAATGCCTCTAATAGGAAAATTTTGTAAAATTTGAATTTTGAAATGTGAAATAATGTAAAAAGGTCATAACTATGTATAGGCATAATCTATATCCAGTGATGTTTTCTAAAATACAGGTAAAATGTTTGCCATTGTATAAAGGGTATGTTTAAAATGTAAAGATATTTTTGTACTTAATCAAGCTACAAATGGAGGTTTTCTTCCTGGTTCTTTCCTATTGATATGCTCCTTTGAACCAGGTTTTGTAATATCTCCTATTTATATATAATAAATTATAGTGGCTTGCCACTTTTTCCTAAAACAAAAATGTAAAAAGTTCATGTGAAGGTCATTTCCCATGTGATTGCTTCTTTGATCCAGCAAAGTGGAAACAAGGTATTTGGGTTTGCATGATGTTCAATTTGATTGGGTAAGAGTTTTCTAATGCAAGAGCTAGGTGGCTTTAAACAACACAATTACAATTAAAGATGATTTAAACTCCAATTTGATCATCAAAACCAAAATTGGGTGCAAATTCACTCCCCAAACCTTGCCACACCCTATAAACTCATCAAACATGTCTATTAGGACTTTTAGAAGCTTGATCCAACCTTAAATATTTCTTCCCCCAAATTTCATTGACATTAGCATGTTCTAACCACCATTTTTCACCTAATTTCAATCATTTTATCCATGCATGGAGACTCACCAACTCAACTACAAAAATTTCGAGCTCTTTAAACCCACATATTCACCTTATATAGTCCTAATAACATTTACCATGGCCATACCATCAAGCTACAGACTGTACAATAGATGGTATGGCCTTTTAGCACTTTGGACTCTTAAGGGAAATCGTTGATCCAATGTAGCTCAGAGTGATTCGGCATATTTGGGTGAAAAAGAGGACCATATCTAGTGTAAACGTACCCATATGGACATGTTGGAATAGTCTATTTGGTCGTATGAGTTGGAGAATGAAAGTTGCACCACATTGAAACTTTACACTACTTGCATTTGGCAACTTTCCCCTCAATTGAAAACTCATAACCATGGGAAAATTCCTTCAAGATAGCAAAAACTGAGAGAGGTTATTGTAGATGGTCCCAAAATGATCCCATATCCTCATACAAAGAGTCTGTAAGTATCATGATTTCTCAGAAATAGCCCTTCAAAGATTGCTGACTTTTAGCACTTTGTACTTTTAAGGGAAATCGTCAGACCAATGTAGCTCAGAGTGATTTAGCATATTTGGGTGCAAAAGAGGACCATCCCTAGCGTAAATGTACCCATTTGGACATGTTGGAATAGTCTATTCGGTTGTACAAGTTGGAGAATGAAAGTTGCACCATTTTTCAACTTTACATTACTTGCATCTGACAACTTTTCCCTCAACTAAAAACTCATCACCATGAGAAAATGCATCCGAGATAGCGAAAACCGAGAGAGGTTATTGTAGATGGTCCCAACATGATCCCATAGCATTAGATGGTGAGTCTTTTTTTGCATCATGATTTTTGAGTAACAGTCTATCAAAGATTGTTGCCCTTCTACACTTTCGACTCTTAAGGGATTTTGTTGATTGAATGTAGCTCAGACTGCTTCGGTTTGTTTGGGTGCAAAAGGGAACCATATATAACCTACACATACTCATCCAGATGTGATGGAATAGTCGGTTTGGTCATATGAGTTGTAGAACAAGATTTATTGATGCCCTTACAAGTAGTTTTCGGCCTCCAATCGAACTCCAACTCTATTTTTTATGTGAAAAAGAGCCATGAGACCATAGCTTGTTGCGAAAAACTAGTCAAACACCTTTATTTCAACCCTACCACAACTTCTAGACTCCTATCTTGCACTCCCCTCTACAATTTTAATAATTTTCCTTCAAAAGACTACATGGCATTTTTGACAATTTTGAAGCAAGAATGCATTTTTTGCATATTGGACCCCTAGACTCAAAACTTCAAATTAATACACCTTAAATGGTCTTCATTGACCTTATTTAGCATAAATAGAGCACACCTAACCTCTCAACCTATCACCCTTCAAATGTGTAATCTTGCAAATAGTAGATTAGGTGGGAAACTAGAGAGGAAGAGTTGATGGTGAGTGGCCTAGTGAAGGCTAGAGAAGAAGAGTTTGAGGAATATGGTGTTAGGAAAGGGTATTGTCCCTGGTTGTCATATTTGGTTGTGTGGTAGATGTATTCTACTATGGGGAAGTGTTCTAACCATAAAGAACCTGAGAAATATTGTGAAGAGAACAGTTGAAGGGTAGAGATACATGTCTAGTTGGCAAAAGCTTATGGAAGAGCATGAAATAGAGATACTAATGTATGGATGTTTAGCTTTGTGTATTGAATTTTTGTGTGTAGGTGTCAAAGATTGGGAAACACCATTTTCAAGTGTCAATGAAGACAAATAGCAGCAAGAAGATCCATTTGAGAAGGATCAAGCATGGCAAGACCAAGAAAACGCAAAGCATGAAGGGTACAAAATCCTTCAAATGAATATTTCCATGCAAGTGACTTGGATCTAGTTTGAAGGGATTGTGAAGAAGATAGGAGTAGACCTATTGAGTGATTTATGGGGCATAAATCTTTTGTACTTGGGGAGTATGGTGCAAGAGCACCTAAAATATGTAAGATTTCATGAATTGACAAGGACATTCCTCCTTCTGTATAGGCTATACCTCAAATGAATGGGAATGAATTAGATAGGGGTAGGTGTAGGAACAATTTTTTAGGGGTGATAAAGGGATTAGAGTGGTTTGAGAAGGCTGCCCTGATAAGAAACACATATTTTTGTGCCTTTTGAGTAAGGCTAGAGAGTGAGTTTTTGAGAAGTTGAATGAAAATAGGTTGGAACTTGTTGGAAACTATTGGAACAGGTGTATTTAATGGTGTTAAAGAGGTCTAAGTGATTAAGAGTAACCCAAGAAGATTAAAAGTGTGAAACCCTAGTTGGAAGGGGCAAAAACAAGGGAAAATTGGCGATTTTACAAAGAAAGTGTAAGCCAAATTATGGGGCAGCATAATACAATGATGTTTTAAGTTTAAGAAGACAAAATTAAGAGGGAATGTATTGGTTTCAAGATTGAGTGAGGTCAGATCATACAAGTTCCAATAAGCCCTACCAACAAGATAGTGAATTGTTTGATAAAAAGCTTTGGTAGACATGTATGAAAAATGTGGTAGCATAGAAAAGGCAATGGACTATTTGAAAAAAAACCTCAAAGAAATGTGGTCTCATAGAATTTCATGACAATCATATGCAATTGACAGCTTCTCCTAGTTTTTAGTTATGCAATGTGAAGTAATTGCATAATTGCTTAGGTTGACTTTGTAAAAACTATATTGTAATTGAATTTTTTTCATCTATCAACATCTAGTTGATAGTTATGCAATTTGAAGTAATTATTTGAGTTTGAAAGATGTCCAATGCAATGTAGTCAATGATATAAATATAAACTACATAATATAACCATTCTTTTTTATGCTATTGTACATTGATATTTAACCATTGCTCAAGATAAAATTTTCAAAGAGTTTAATCATGCGCATGAGGAACAAATTAAATTTCGATTTTCAACTTCTATATATCAAATTATCCAATAATCAAGTGTATTTCCATATACAAAAAGGGCATCGACGACAACTCAAACAAATTTTTACAAAATGTGGCATATGCCATCTCAATATCTATTCAAAATTTACATGCCAAAATGTCTATCTCATCCTAAACTACTGGTGTATCATCAAAATAGAGCCTCTTTTGAAGCACTCAATGGCTCTGAAGGTAGCTACACAAGAGAAAATCAAACCACAATTGAGATTAGTTATACTATATAATTTAAAATCGAATAATTAACATCAAAATCAATATACATTGAATTAAAATTGAAATCTTGATTACCTGAAATATACTTCTCTTCAAAGGGTCAAGAAGTCCTATAATATACCAAACCAACTTTTGAAATGACAATCTATATATGTGAACAAAAACATAAAATTCATCCAAGTTAGCATACGATTATTGGTAATAAGAACATATTTACCAAACACAAAATAAAACAAACGCATACCTCTTTAGGTTGATCTTTTTCTTTATCTCCTTGAGGTGTTTCGACACCTCCTCCTGGAGGTGTTTCAACACCAAATCCTTGAGGTGTTCCAATACCTACTCCTTCAGGCATTGTGTCACTTGTCAATAATGATGTATAGCTCATAATCGCCTGTACATAAAAATGACCAATACATATGAAACTATAATCTATGTCAATGTATGTATAATCAATATAAGATCTTAAAAATCTTAATTCAATCCAATTTGGGTTCAATTACCTTCCCCTTATCTAATTTTGTGCCTCCATAATCCTGAAAAGGCTACACCTCATTCGCACTAGGTATTTCCTACAAGAGGAAAATAAGATAAACATATAATTTATTATATAATATCATTAATGACAATTCAAATGACAAGAAAGTATATAGTAAAAAATGTAAACGAGTGAGTGCAAAAATATATATTGTGTGTGTGTTGAGGCCAAATGAAATGGCCCTAAGGGTGCTATCAGTCACCCATGTGAGCTCCTCAGACATCAACTATTAAATAGACCATGTAAATAAATATTAGTACTTCATACTATCTCTTATTAATATTCATTTAAAAACAAATGCAAGTTATGAATTTACAACTTAAATCTTACCTGTGTCACTATTCCAACATCCCCCTCTCTAATAGGAGAGTACTCTGTAGGGTGTGCTCCACTCCCCTGTGACTGATCTATAATGTCCACATCATGGAGGTCATAATTAGAAGTGTCCAAGGGATGCTCAATGGGTTGTACAAGAGGACCCAATCATATCTAGTGGCACATAGTGCAAGTATGTGGCACATAAATATTTGGTTTTGAGAAGGATGATGCAGCAACACTCGATCCTTTGCCAACATCACTAGAATGTGGTTGAGCTACTATAGAATCATTCGAAACCAAATGACCACTCAAAGAGTGAATATCCTAAATAGTCTATGTGGTTGCATCCTAGATAATCTTTGGATGATATACTAGAGGTGGTGGAGGAACGGGGGTAGGGGGAACATATGGGTGTGAGACTACTCTAAATACCCCTAGTCTATCTTGGGGCATACCTCCACTGACGCCCTAGAATGGTTTAATGTCAAAGTAATTGACATGATGCCCTAACACAAACTCAGCATATAATTTTTTAATGTATTAAAATGGTATATCAGAATTGTTGTCCGGTGGTTTATCAAAAACCATACACCAATGATCCCAAAATTTATCTACAATGTCCCTATTCATGTACCATTTTATAGAAATTTTTGGTTTATTAACATTCACTAGAAAACCAGTGTGAGGGTTAATGAATAAAGAGGCCATTTGGGCTTTGGTTATTTAGAGATCTTTCACATCATCATAAGACAATCCACATGCATAATATTCCCTCATGTCTTCTCACTACAAATGAAAGGAATTATGTTGGGTGGAGAGGGTTTCTATATTTTTAATTATTTCCTTCAATGTGTTTGTCATATCTCTCAATCGAGGGATTGTCTTATAAACTTCACAAATGCCCCTCAATTGCCCCAATTTTTCACCAATTAAGTCTTCAATTGGTGGTTGCAGAGGTGGTGGAGTGTTTGGCTGTGGAGGTGGTGTAGCATTTGGCATTTGTGCATTTTCATTCTCAGCCATAATACCTGATTAAAGTTAAAAACTAATTAATCTAATTGAAATTACACAATATAAATGAAATTATTGTAAAAAAAACCCTACTTTTTCACAAAAATCCATAACAAACTCTAGTTTTTGATAAAAATACATCAAGAACACTAGTTTTTAGTCAAAATCCATTTAAAAACATTAATTTTTAATAAAAATTCATTGTAAACTCTAGTTTTTAATAAAAATCAACAAAAAAATCCTACTTTTGAAAAAAAAATCATATTAGTTAAAATTATAAGAATCTAATTGAAAAATTGATTAAAACATTAAAAAAACCAAAAAATTACCTTTCAAATCGGATATCTAGTGAAAATGGATATCGGATTTCAACTTCTCCCTGTGTGCCCACATTCAAAATGTGTAAAATGACTTTAACATGTTGTTTTTTATTTATATATTTAAAAATAGGTTTCATGATCCTGCACATACCCATGTTAGCATTAATTCTCAAAATTCAAATAACACAATCCAACATGTGAATATGTGTTTAAAATCATTGAAATACTACCAAAAACATAATTTAAGTTAGGGTCCTAGGTCTAAGTTAGGGATATGTGCAGGATCATGATGGGCCAAAAAGTGGCAATATGATGGGTATGTGGCTAATGACTTTTTTTTTACCCAAAATTGATGAAACGAAAAGGGTTTTTAAAGGATATTCTCATATTTCCACCAATATAAATTATGCTTTACTTTGAATTTAATAAATAATTATTATTCATTTTCTATTGAATTATGACTAAAGTCCTAATTTTTAGGCTGATTGAAAAACATCCATAGCTTTCAAACGGTATCATATTTTTTGAATCTAAAACATGCATCACATTCTATGCTTTGCATAATATAAGATTAAAAAATAAAAAAATGAATTTCATGAAGATTTGACCAAGTTAAGGTGGTCAGACATACGAGTCTTTATGTTTTTTAAAATTTGTCATAACAAATTTATAATTAATTATTTACTTGGAAAAAAATTACAAAAAAATATGCATCACATCGGGACATGAGACCTCTACTTATATCTAAAATATTATAAAAAAATATTATCATTTCAATGTGGTTAGGGTGGTCAGACAGACACCTACTTATTTTTCCCTGAAATTTAAGTACTACTATATTGAAATTTCAAATTTTCACCAAATAGATTTTATTTTTTTGTAAATAAACCTAGTAATTTAGAAAATATATTCAATTTTCTACAAATCCTATTCTTACATAATTTTGAAATAATATAAATAACTTATTCAAATTTTTATGTCAAGTTGCCTAACTCTGATGTTTTTGAATTTTTTGCCACTTAAGGGCCTGTTTTTTCCATGATGATCTTGCACATACCCTTAGGACCCATTCACCCATGGGTGAATGGGTCCTAGATCACTTACCTAGGACACACATTGCTCAATGATAAATGTTATGTTATAGCATTTATGGATGTCGGGTTTTAACCTTCAAAAATTGTAATTAATTAGGCTTGGATTTTAACTAAGGCACCAATTAAGGCATAATTAACCTAAATTAATTATTAAAGCCTTAGATAAGTGTGAAAGTGTAAAATTACACCTTACAACACCATACATAAGGCACAATTAAGTCCATTTTAATTCATAAGGCCCTAAACTTAATGTGAATATGTAAAATACATATTGTAACGCTAAATTAACGCATAATTTAGTTCATTTTATAATTATTATTTCTCAAATTAAGTGTGAAAAAGGAAAACTTTTTCCTACACTACAAATATATAAATATGTAAATATATATAAATAAGTGAATATATATATATAGTATGTATGCTCATGCAAAGGTGATATATATATATACATATATATATATATATGTATGCATATGTATATATATATACATATATATATGTGCACGTGTATGTATATGTATATATCTATATATACTTGATATTTTTCAAAGGACAACAATCAATGGAAATGCAACAATAATGGTTAAGAAGGCAACAATTAGTATAAAGAATCATTAGATAAGAACTTTTTAAGGCAACAATATGCTAATAGGTAATGAAAGGATGCCTCCCTTCATGTAATCAATCCTTTTCACGTGGATAGAAAGTGAAATAGAGTGTGTGTACAGATGGGAGAGAGGAGGAAATATTAAATACACCTACATTCAGATATTAGTAGCAGAGATGTGTATGAGAGATACCAACAAGAAAGATATGTATACCCCAAGAGATATATACAAATCTAGAAGAGGTACATACAAACTGGAAAGAGCTATAAAAGGAATAGAAATAACAAGTATAATATAATTAAAAATATATAAATATATAATTTATATATAATCATATATAAATATATAAATAAATATATAAATAAGTAAATATATATAGATAATATGTATTCTCATGCAAAGGTGATTATTATATATATATGAGAATATATATGTATATGTATATATATGTATATGTATATGTATATGTATATGTGTGTTTGTATACATATATATTTATGTATATGCATTATATTCAATTATGGAATAATGATGCTTACATCAATTATTGAGTCTTATAAGTAATTATGACTCTTTAATATAAATATTGATTGGATTCAGAGGAGTCAATACATTACTCAGTAAAGATAATATATTCTAAATATTAAATCACCAATCATCTTCATAAATACATTCACTACTCAGACAATCTACAGATTAGGTACATCAATTAGACTTAATTGTAAATATACATTAAAACAACAAATAGATTTTGAACATTAGAAGGAAAGGTGGTAGACCTGAGTGAGTTATCTGCCACTCAAGGACATAATCAATAACTATTAGAAATACTATGTATATAGCCATTTCATGTGTTAATAACTATTGTGGTATGCTCTATTTTGATTATTATATGTAATGATATATTTTTTTACTATCATAGTTTGTATTTATTTCTCTCATCAAGCAACCATGAGGAGGAAAGGGGGAAATTCCAGTAGATTGAGTAGGTACTAGACTTCTTTCTAAGTATGCCATTCCATGATGGATGAATATGCATCTTCCACTCAGAGCCAAGGTGGTCATATCCACTCTTTGGCTTAGGGAGAGGATGTCTGTAGGTGACCTCCTTTGGTAATCTTCTCCCCAAATTTTACATGGGTTGGTTGTTGGATAGACTTGAGGGTTTTCAATCATAAGTAAGATGGATAAGGATGGATAAGGAAAGTAGGTACAAGTGTATCCCCTAAGGGCACCACCCCTAGTTGAAGGATTGTGTGTTTAGACCTCTAGGGTCCAAGAGGGATAACATATTTTCTCTTGGGGTTAGATGGATAGATTCAAGTGAACTTATCATATTCCCCATCCAATCCCTATTATGATTGAACTTCCATAAATATGATGCAGTTTTCCTTATGTAATTATATTGGTCAAATAGATAAGGATATTTATTATGCATGTTTGATTATATGTTCAGATTGATAAGGATATAAATATTATATATGTTTAATTATATGAATTATATTGCAATAACATCTAGCATGGTTGTAGGACCTTGAAACATTAGAAAATAGGTTCTAAGGAAAAGGGGGTTCACCAAATTGATAATAGGTAGACTTATTATCCTTTATTTCATTAGGAAATGAGATCCACACAAATAATTTCCTTACAACCCTTAGGTGAGTCAACTCAAGGTGTGAATCTTCAGATTTCCTTATGACTGAAGGATGGGGGTCAAGGTCAAACAACACTATGGGGAGAAAAACTAAAAAAATTAAACTAACACCAAAATCCAATTTAACACTTGAAACAAGAAGATTAAACTCAATACTGATAGAACCTACAATCAAATTGCAGATTAGAGAAGGGAAGGTCTGAGTGTACCTTTCACCAAAAGTTGGTTTTTGAAGCTGATCTAGGACTCATTCGCCCATGGGTGAATGGGTCCTTTGTTAGGGTTTTTTGCAACTTTTAGGAGCCTCCGGTCCTATCTCTACACTTTTAAATTCTCTAGGTTTCGACATTAGAAAGTTGGAAATAAATTCTATAGATGAGTTTCCATGAGATGAAAAATTTTATGACAACTTTTGCAACTTTGTCAACTTTAATTTTTCTCTACAAGAGATCTTCAAACTTTCTTCCACCTAAATCAAGAAACACAACATGAAATAGGAAAATTGCTTATTTTTGGTGAATGGGGGTTTGCCTTGGTCAAACTCCATTTTGGTAATCAAACCTTGAAATAAAATGAAACATGAAAGATGGAATGAAGAATGAACAAATAAATGTTACCACTAAAAAATCCCTTGAATAAACCTTGGGATGGAAGTCTACAACTTGTATGAAATAACTTCAATGGATGTGGATATTGAACCTTGAAACTTTCTTGAATGGATCATGAAACCTACATCGTCCTATTAGCTCCAAAACATGCATGATGCAAGAAGACTTTGACATAAAAACAGGATCTTGAATTCTGCAATAAAACTCTAATAAAAATTCTCTTGAATGCCTTTGATCACCACTTTAGCTCTTTTAATTGAACACTGGAAAATCTATCTTGAAAAATCTAGGTGAAACATAGTGAAATAACCTTATATTTTTATGTATATATATATATATCCTTAATTTCTTGAAATCCAAATATCACAAGTCGACATCTAAACATACACTTAGAGATATTAAAATACAACCAAAAAAATAATTTAAATCTAGGTTCTAACTTGGTCAAGGGAGGAAAATGGGTCCCAGGTCACTAAAACTGGGACACACATTGCTCAATGAGAAGTGTTATGTTTAGGCATTAATGAATGCTAGGTTTCCTCTTCGAAAAATGTAATAAAATAGGCTTGGTAAATGAATTAAGAGGGGAAATTAAGGAAAATTAAGCTCAATTAATTAATGGAGCCTTAAACAAGTGTGAAAGTGTAAATAAATACATTTTACAACACTAAATTAAGGCACAATTAAGTCCAAATTAACTAGGAGGGCCCAAACAAGTGAGAAAATAGAAAGGGAATTTTTTTACAACACTACAGACCTAAACCAAGATTCATATTTCTTAAAGCATCTAATTGGTAAGTTATAACCCTAACTATATTGATCTTGTGATTCTAGGGTAATATTTAGGGAAATCCCAAAGGGGGAAACTACACAAGTAAATCTTTGTGCTTGAAAATTATCGATGAAGACATTGTTATGTTTTGAATGATGCTTATATAAATATATACTTTAGTGATAGCTGTCTCCATTCTATAATGTAATGCTCTCTAAATAATGGAATTAAGGATTCAAGGGTTCTTCATACACATTTGTTATTATGGATCATTTTTATTAATTATTTTTGTTGAACGAATAGTATAATTTTTTTTGTGAGAATAGAGAGTTTTTTCATTACAAATGGATTATTAAGTAATGTTACATTGTAATATATTAGTAGGTCTCATTTTTATAAGGTAATAGTGATTATGTGACCATCAAAACATGGTTTAAATGTATGATATGAGATTGTATAGAATTATGATCATATAACCATAAATAGGCACCAATCCATCTTGAATAATTTTCCATCAACCTTAGGAACAATTTTATAATTATTTTATAATTCATAATAGAATTCTAAAGGTGATAGGGAATGGATTAGTCATGTGTGTAATTATGAAAATCCTTGTTATTTTGTGTGAAGTCCAAATATTTTTACTAAAAAAGTTTGGAAGGGTCTTGAACCCATAGTAGAATAGAAACAACAAAGTAGAGAGAAAAAATCAAGAAAAACTAGAGCTTGAATATAGTATCCTAGCCTCCAAGGGCTTGACATGTAAGATGGTGTCCATCTTAGGAAGAAATTTCTTCCTCTATTGTACAACTATATAAGAAGATTCATCAACCAAATTCGTATCCTTTAGACAAAAAGAGAGAGAGGGTCCCTTAGATTTCCTAACTAATGGAACAATACCAATAAAAGAACAAGGTGGATAAGAAACAACCTTGTCCAAAACTAGACCATTGAGAGCCATAGGAGAAATAGATCTTTGAATAGAAATATTATTAGTCATCTGAGAAGGAGGAGGAGACACATAAGGTGAGTGAATCTAAAACTCCTCACTAGTAGAAATAGAATCATCAGGGTACAAAGTAAGATGGTCAGGAAAAGAATTCTTCCAACAAGTGGAAGAAGATAATTAATGGGAACTGCATGGACATTCATAGGCCAAGTGCCTAGTAGAAAAATAACACCTTCAATGAAATAGGATTCCATCATAATCCACAAGCTAAGACCAAGAGCAACCATTAAATTAAGCACAACCTCATAAAGTAATGCTTTAGAAAAATCAATCTCCACAAAAAAATGTTTATAGGAGGTGTGGGTAAATTTCTTAGAAGAAAGATCTAATTTCAAGAACCTACCAAGAGCATTACCAATGGATTCAAAAGTAGAGTAACACCATAACTATAGGGGGAGATAAGGAAATCTCACCCAAATAGGAAAAATATCAATGGAATCCTTCAAAGGGTTAAAGGAAGGAGCTCAAGGCCGAATCAAAAGAGGATAAGAATCCCATTCCCAAAAAATATAATCTAAAATATCTTGTCTTTCCTCAAAACGATCAAAACAAACAACAAGAAAACCCCTAGAAAAAGGGTAAATCTCAATCCTACAAAGTATAAAGTGTAGGGGGGAAAAGTGTTAAATCTATCTTATGTTCATTGGCCAACCTCTCAATGCTTTTTAGTATGAGATTTGGCTAATCTTTACAAGTCACCATGGAATCACTTGGATGAAACAATAGTAGGAACACTTAATTTTTAAGGTAGGGGTTGGAAATGAAAGAGAAGAAATGGATGGTTGGAAGGTGCATAAGTAGAGGGAAGTATAACATCCAAATATGAATAGAGAGAGGAAAACTTGAGAAGGGAGGCATGTTGGGATATGTAACTATGCCACTCTAAGATACTTACATAAACTCATGATGTTTCCCATCCCTTGACACTTAGGATTAATGGGTGAATTAGGCTAATGCATGGGATATTAAGGGGAATGATCTACATAAAAAATAGGATCACATGAATCATGAGAGTTAAGAACTGGGAATTTTACTCCATGTAACTTAGGACATGACAAGAAATGGATAATAGATTAATCCTAATATTAGCCAAACCTTTAGATTATTACTTAATAATGGATTCTTAAATAAGCCCTTAGCCCACATTCACCTACAATATTTCACAAGCTTTTTCAATTCTAGAAACATGGAATTGTGTCACATGAAAAAGAGATATTAGAACATAAGAAAAATATACAAGCTTTATTTCCTTAACACCTTTCAAAGAAACACATAATTAGTCCACTCAAATACTTGTAGAGAAGCATAATACATGAGAAGAATGATATGTATTACTTCTTTACTTACATTTACAGTCATTGACATAGAACCAATAGATTTTCCCTTAGTTGGATGACTAGTAGAGAACCAATCATAAGGGGTAGGAAATTCTATATAATCTTAAAGTTTTTAGTAGATACAGATGTAAATATCTCATAAGAAAAGAGATATTTCTATTCTAAACTCTATTAAGAATAATTAGATCGTTAGTTTTAAAATACATATAATTCACAACTTTAGAAGAAACACACAAAGTGAATTCAAGGATGACACATCTAAATTGGTCATCATTGTAAATCTCAAAAACTTGCATGGTAATCGACTACATGATAGTAATCTTGTTAATTATTCCTAGTGCCATATCAAGAAAATTAAATTCACATGGTCAAAGAGAAATAAAAACTTACTACATAAATCTTAAGATAGTGTTTAACATCCAATATTTACACCATTTGAATCAAATCATAGAAAAGTGAATGGATTCTCTTAGAGAAACGCTGTTAGAATATTTAAACATAGAATGTCCTCTATGATATTCGTGAAAGGATATCTTTTACTCATAATACTTGACCGTGAATTTGTACATGTGTGCTTAGATGAAAAGGGTTTGGATTCAAGCCCTAGTATTATTAATGAAGGATCATGGATTAAAAGATGGATTTAGCTAATTGTTTTAACAACTTGAGTAAATAAATAAATGAGAGACCTCCTTGCATGGTAAGGATTTAGAAGTTGGTGTGTGCTTTAAGGTAGAATTGAATAAAATTAGGAAGTGTACTATTCCTAATTTGATAGAAATTTCTACCTTCAAGCCCATAGCCTCTACAAGGTCCTCATCATGTAACGAGACCTCTCATTTTGTTTGGTGATAGAAATGTTAAAAAATTAGCCAACATCTTTTATAAAAAAAATTTTAGATTGTAGATGTTTCATTGAAAGCTTATAGTTCCACTAGTTGGAAAATGACACAATTTGTTTACTAACTAGTCTTGATTGAACCTATCTTTGATTGGAATAATGTGATTATGGACATTGACTCATTTTAGCATTTTATTTTAATCCGAAAGTGGCTCTAATGTGCTTCAATCCTCCTACTATGAGCCAACATGGTACACATGAACTACGATTTTTTATCTATGTACTTGTACTTAAAGGTATTGAATGTGAGTTCATGTATCATCAAGGATTTCATTTTATCACTTAATATCATCTAGAGAATTCAAGAAGTACTTATTAGAGGCAACATTCAATTGGCATAATAAAATAAATAAATTTATTTCAAAATTATCATTTAGGAAATTCACACACCTATTTTCTGCCTATGGAACTTTAGAATGGCCATAAAGTTCATATCTCCTTTGGGTTGACCTAGTAGAACTTGTCCCCTAGCAACTAGAGAATCTCCTTAAGGTATTTTTTAATATTGCTAGTCGTTGACAACCAACAAGAAGAAAAAAATTCTAGTGAATTGGGAAATAGAAGTGTGCACCTAGCAAGATTGCATCCATTCTTGCTAAACCAATTAAAAACTATGAATTTGACCTCCACAAAATAATAACTCTATATAAGATCTAAAATAAAAAGTGAATCCAAATCACCAACTTGTTATACTAAAATAATAGATTTTAACACTTATATGAAAATTTTAAAATTAAATTCAATACTCTTTGATATTTAATTTCCTTCTACCATTTTAATTAATTTAAATTATTTTACAGTTATGCATATCCATTCTATTTGATTAGGCTGGATTAACATTAATGAAAGATTTAATTTCTTTTATACCTATACAAATTACTAAAATATTCTTTCAGCATTCTTGGTAAGCATATCGTACATTGCAAGCACTAAATTGTAAATCCATGATTTCAATCATTCTTCTTGTTCGCATTTCGTTTATCTTAGCCAGTACAATTGGCAATTGTTCCCTGTCTTACCAAAAGCTCTATTTATGCTTCCACTAGTATTAAAATATTTATTCCCATTGTATTTTGCATGTTTTGCATGTTTATCTCTCAAGTTCCTTATAAAATGTATCGTTTTGTAGAATATAGGGTGATATTTTGAAGAGATTAATCACGTTTACAATGCATGCAGCTGTCAGAAACTTTCAAGGATGAGGAAAGATGCACATAAAATTACTTATCATTTTTCTCTTTTTACAGTTTTCTGTGACTTATATTTCCATCATTTTTAAATTACATTGGCTGTGCTAAGGGGTTTGGTATTAACTCTAAAGTTACGTTGAATTAATAAAATAATTAGGAGTTTATTGGTTAAAGACAGATATTGATCAATAAAAAATTAAATATTTAACATTTTTTATTAGAAATAAGATGTAGATTTATTACTAAACCATTTTTACAAATAAGATGTAGATTTATTATTAAACCATCTTGTTTTATTGACAAATCAGAGAAAATATTGAACAAAATTCTTGTAAGAGTTTTGAATTTGGTGTAGAATTAAAAATTGAAGTCAATGTTCTTGATGCATCTTATCTAATGGATTATGAAATTTTTTATTTCTTAGTTCAACTTGATGAACATGTAATGATCCATGATAGTGACCTTGTACGTATAAAGCATTGCAAGGATTGACATGTTATAATTGACAAATGTGTTATGAGCATATCATTTTGTGATGTATTTCAGTTAATGCTTGATTGCAAAGTTCAGATGTGCATGAAAAACATTGATAGTGATAGATTCAGAGATATGGTGAAAAGTGTCAATGGCAGTGGTAGTAAACATGTAGATTAAGATAATGTTTTCATATCAAAATTGGGGTAGTCATTAGAGAATAAATTATTTTATAGAGGGAGTATTATTTCTTCATTTTGGAGGGACCAAAGTCAGCAAGTAATGTTTGAAATACGCGAATTTAGTGCATTAAGGTTGTACAATTACAAAGCAGTCAATGGATAAGACACTTGATCTACACCCCAAAGGTTTTCTATAATTCCAGTATGCCCATAAGGGACATACATCCCTAATCAAGATCCACTATTGGCACCTAGAAACTTCATTTTCAGTGCATAACCATCTTTAGTTGGTGAAATAACCCTTCTTTTAGGCCTCATGGCAACAAGATGGCCTAAAATAGTTGACGTTAAAATACCACAATTTGTGGCTCACCTTCAAAATCATATTGGTACAAATTTTAGATATATTCATGGTCATCATGAAATCCCAATTTTGTGGTCGTTTTGAGGCTGATCTTAATATTTTGGCATTTTTGAGCGGGCCCATAGAGCATCATAAAAAAGTGGTCATTTATCCATTTTGGAAATTGCATGAATTTTTTTTTATCACCACTAGTCTCCAGTACCAATTTCATGATCATCAAATGGGTTTTGAGGTCAGAATGAAAAATGTTCTAAACAGCCTGTTGAGTGACCTCGGTTACAAAGGAACCCATAGAAATCAGTCTATTGTGCAATTTTTGGCAATGGAACAAGGATCAACATCAATTTTCATAACTTCATGCAAGTTTTTGCGGTCTCAGATGGTTTTCATGCTCATGGTTCCAATTTCATAGTTTCGCCTGCGAGATTTTAAAATCATCAATTTCACATTGTTTTTTTAATTTATGAATATTTAAAATATTTTAAATGTTTTAAATGTAATGTTGGAGTGAATTTTCTTTTAAGAATTTAAATTAGTTCTTCCTATGCATGGCATGTGAATTGGATTTTTTGTAATTAAAGTTTAATTCTAAGGGTTAAATTTAAAGCATAGACAATGCATGAATATCCCCTTCACGGTTTTAAGCTAGTGAATAACTAAGGTGTTTTGATCGAAAATATGATAAAGGGGTGCCTAATTATTTTAATGAACTTGGCATTGGGCAGATGAATGAGTTCGGCACCTTTAAAACTACAATTTTTCACGTGGAGTAAGGGAGGTTGAGTGACAATTTCTCATTAGGTGAGTTGGGCACCTACTTTAGTAGCTGGTCCAAATGTAAGTAAAGCGCTTCATTGCAATTATAAAATGTGAAATGCTTTTAAACCTATGATAAAGCTTTTGGTGTGCAATGACTTTCTTATTGGTTCTCCTAATGCTAACTCGTATGTTTGGCACTAGAGATAAAGTGTGTATTCATGAGAATTTTATTTTTTATTTTTAAAAATTACTTGCTCCATTATGTAGCACTATTTTTTTGAGGATTTGGGGGGTTCAAAATTTGCATTGTACATTGTTTTGGCATTGCATTAGTAGTCTACCATGTACGTATGCCTTGGAAGGGTGTTTGGGGTGTAAAATATGTAAGTTATTTTTTCACAATTTAAAAGTATTTAATAATTAGTTCTCATTTTTAGGCGTGAATTGGATAGTGTTTTAAATGTTTTCAATTTATCTTTAAGGAAAATATTTAAAAAAAAATAAAAACAAACTTGATTATGTTTTAAATTGATTTGCAATAGTTCTAAGTGCCTCCATAAGTTGTATTGACTTCTGGATTGAAACTTAGTAAGTGTTAAAATAAGATTAAATATAACAATGAGAATGTGGTATGGAGATCCAAACTAACCATTAAGTGGAATTTTTCAATCTTTTGATGAATAGATCCCACAAGATTTATAAGAGGAAATCACTCTAGGCAACAATTAGAATGAAATTGTAAATGAATGATTTGAAAGCTTTCAAGGTTAAATGCATTTTTGTATTGCCAATAAAATGGGTAATTTCCTAGGGGTTAAAATATTTATTTGCAAAGTGAAATATAGTTGGTAAAAATTAGTTTTATACTTAGTTAAATATTTGTAAGGAAATGCAATGTGGAGGAAAAAGTTAGCTCCAATATGCAAATGGAGGCAAAATGAGACTAGAAATTATAATGGCATATTCCATGTGCCCATTCAATTGCAAAAATAGAGGAACCCTAGTTTTCCTAGTGTCACTATTTGGTTTAATCTAGGTCTTCCCTCCTCTCATAAATATAATTTTTGAATCATTTTTTAAGGGTTATGGGATTTTGAGAGAACTTGTAAAGGGGTGGGTTCCTTAAAATATTGTGGTTTATTTAGGGAAACATTTTTTTGTGCTTGCAAATCCTCCATGAAGATGTTATGTTTTGAATAAAGCTTGTATGAATATTTGCTTCAATGATAAACGTCTCCATTATGTAATGTAATTTTCTCTAAATAATGAAATTAAGGATTCAAGGGTTCTTTGTACACATTTGCTATTCTGAACTATTTTTCATAAAAAAAATTTAAGGAATAGTATAAACGCTTTTGTGAAAATAGTGAGAGTGTTTTCATTACAAATGGATTATTAAGTAGTGTTACACTATAAGATATTAGTAGCTCTCATTGTTATAAGGTAAAAATGATTAATGTGACCATCAAAACATGTTGTAAATGTATGATATGAGGTTGAATGGAATCATGATCCTACAACCCTAAATAGGCATTAGTCTATCTTGAATACCTTTCCCTCAGCCTTAGGAACAATTTTCAAAATTATAATCAAAATCCATTATGTAGCTTATCTATAATTATTTTATACTTCATACCAAAATTATAAAGGTGAGAGTGAATGCACTAGTCATGTGTGCAATTACGTGAATCCTTGTTATTTTGTGCTGTACATTTGTTCAACACTTTAACTTGCCATTATTTGATATTTGTATTCAATGCTATTAATGGTTACCTCCTAGGTACTATAGAGCATGAAGTTGTCTCTACATCACGTAATGAGTTAGAGGAAATATCTCAAGAATTTATTCCAAATCATGATCAAAATCTTTCACCAAAGTCTAGCAATGGTCCTTTCCATGACATATTGGCATCCTTCAACCTTATGGTTATAGATAGTGAAGGGGTCCTCAACTCAACACTTGATCAAAATCCACTCAAAGATCAAAAGGATATTGAGCCACTTCCCATGCCTAATGGCAATGTCCAAGAACCCTTTGTAAGCAATCCATCCTTTGAAATTGTCCCATGCCAAGAATTTGATCCAAAGCATGTCGAAAGCAATTTCAGAATTATTCAAGATCAAGAATTTGTATCTCCAAGATACTACAATGATCTAATGGGCACTCTCCTATCTATACAAGATGTCACAAATGATGATCATATCCATATAGCACATACTCCTCCATCTACCCATGAGATGATTTCTTTGGATGGACATGTAGATGATCTTCATTCAAAACAAGAGTCTCATACTCTTGATATCATTACCAAGGAACAAGAGTCTCCTACTCTTAACATTTGTACACATGATCAAGATATAGAAAAATCTAGAGACATCAGAAATGGGTCATAAAGAAGGCTTCTACAGAATTTGTGAATCAGAAACATCATGTGAAAGCATATCAAGAATGAATCATGAGGAAGACTTTTACGGGGATAGTGAATCATCAACACCTCTTGAATAAGCATTAAAATCTAATATTTCACAAGCTCAATCCAAAGATATCAATCAGGAATTTATCCCACATATGGGGGATCCTATCACTTATAAAATTGGATCACTTAAATTTCTTAGGGAAAGCTATCTCATCAATAAATAAGTTGTCACCTTTGAGGATCCACGATAGAGTAGAGAAAGATTATTACCTTTTATCTAAGATAAATCATATCCTATTGCAAATAAAATATTTCAAGAGATGAATTATCAAGGCAGAGGATTAGGCCTGCATATTATTGGAAATCATAAGTATCAAGGTCTTGGTTATTCAATAATTAAGGGATCTAAACATATCACTGATACCTCTATAAAATTGGGGGAAACTTCGTCTCAAGAAAATGCCAACATAGGGAGCATGAAGAATCCTTATGATCAAACCAATGTCAATACTACAACTAGCAATGTCATGAATCTTTATCCACCCATCACCCCATCCACGAATTGGGACGAACATCAAAAGAAATATTTGAATCAAAGCATAAAGAACGTTATTAAAGAAAAAGAAGCTGAGAAGAATAATGGAAAAATCAAATACACATGGATACCAAAAAATACAAAGAAAGATTATCCCTATCAAACTCCATTAGTCAAAGAAACTATGGGGAAAAATTAAAAAAGGGGCAAGTATCCATCAAAGATGTCCACAAAGGAAAAAGTAGGCTTCTCAAGAAATGTACAAAGTATATCAAGTAGTTAGTCCTAATTCCTTGCACACTTTTGTATCAACCCATCATTGCTCATCTTCCCAAGTTTGGAGAGTCAAAGGTTCCAAATTGTCAACCAATCCATATTTTATTCTTGAACACACTCCACCATCCATACCTCCACACATGATATCAAATTCTCACATTGACCATGTGTTAGCAATGACCCTTCATCATAAGGATTTAGAAGGCACTCTATTGTGATGTGCGCACAAAGACAAAGTTAACTCCAGTATCAATAAAGCAGATCGGGAATCTCAAAAGTTGCATTCAAGTGCATGTATCTTGGCAAAGAAGCTTCTTCAAATAGGATATAAATGGCACATTATGAAAGAAGTATCAACATTAGTAGTACCAGGTGATTTAACATGAGCTTAAAATCTTTCCACAAAAAATCCAAAAAAATGAAAAAATCATGAAAAAATCATGAAAATAGTAAAAATAAAAATCTTCCTCCAGTGAAAACCACATGGGCAATGCTTTGGGAAAGTACTATGATGAAAACCTATAAAACAGGAATAATGTGTAGAATTGAGCATCTGTATGTGCCAGTTCATTTGGAAGCATCTCATCCCATCCATAATAAAGCCAACATTCTCTCCATCTTATCCATTCATGGGTAAACCCACAAAAGTGGTTTACAATTCAAATGAGGAAGGAGAACTTGTAAAAAATGACCCCATGGAAAAATTTTACATTTTGGGGGTTCGAACGAACCAAAAAAGGGTTCACTCGAATCGAGGTTTGAGCAAACACATTAATTGCATGTACGAACAAAATTCAAATGAAAACCCCTTTTGGGAAGGGGGTTCGATCGAACTTGGGTTTGAGTGAACCCAAGTTCGATCGAACTTGGGTTTGAGCGAACCTAGGTTCGCTCGAACCCCCAAACCTCCCATTTCCCTAATGTTTGACAAAATTCACAAAAAAAGCTTAAAGTTTTTCACTTCAAAGTTCAGTTTGAACATGAAAATGGTAGAGAGTTCACAAACCTAACTAGAATCAAGTAGTCCTTGGAACAAGCTATCCAATGAATATAATTTTAATATGTTTTGGTTTTATTATGTATTTGTTTTTTAGTTTTATTAAACATAGGTTTTTCACCAAAAATGAAGCTCTCTCTTCTACACATGTGGAAAAATAGCAGATTATCAAAAAATAATTGGAAAATATGAGTGCACCAGATATTGAAGTCCTTCATCCAACAATTTTTTTTTTGAATTTTGATATATACAAAAAATTTGTGTTATACGGTCGCACTATGTTTGAATTGTAATTGGTTTGACTTTGAAACTTGATTAAAGAAAAAATATTCAATAAAAATCTATCTAACCAAGTGGAAGCACTAGATATTGGAGTCACAAATCTAAATTCAAAAGAATTATAATTTTATCCTTCATGGAAAAAAAGTTATGTGTTATACGATGAGCGTCACTTTTTTTAAATGTTGTTTTCTGAAAAAAAAACTAGTATTCGAGGGAGATGGAAAAAGAAGTGCAATCTGATTCCAAAAATTTTGAAAAAAATATATTTAGAATCTACAGACAAAATTTCATGAAACTCTAGTTTGCATCATCTTCAAATTCCTCACGGTTTAGCCATTATAGGTGCCCAAAAGTGAAGATTTAGTTAAAAAAAATTATTTCAATGTCCAGTTTGGCCAAAAATTGTAAACCACTATTGTGGGATCACCCTCATCCATGAACCATTTATCCAATCCATTTTCATATATCTACATCCATCTTCCACATTATCTTGATCTTGACAAAGTTTGGTGCACACTTTACACTTGTTTATGGTAAAATATTCACATGGGTCATTTTCATTGATCCTATCCAATCCAACATTATTTGAGCTATGAAGCACTATCCAAATGAGCAACCTTTGTTTGAACACCTTATCTTATCGCAAGATAATCCTTGGCATCATTTTCATTCTTACAATATCCAACCATCCATCCATCTATTCAAGAATCCACCCATGGCCTTTCAAACATTGCTAGACATTAGGGGAAAATATTTACATCTTGCTTTGGGAATAAATCTTGATCTATATCCTCCAACTTATGTGGTGATCTGAACATTGGCAAACATAAAGTCAAATTGGTCAAGCATTTGTGAGCCAAAACCCAAATCACTAGCCCATGGAATATTTTGACAAGATGATATTCCTTATCAAGTTTTATCTTTCATCAAACATCAATCCAAAAAATTAATATCAGTTGCATCTAATTTGTACTTCAGCGTCACATTAAATCATCAAAACAATTTTGTTTCAAATCAAGCTTCAAAATCCTGATCAATCAAATCTAATCAATCCATCATCATCTCAGAGTATCCTTCCTAGTCTCCATGGTTCTTAACACTATCCTTGCATTGTTGTGTATCCTCAACAATGTTAACATCATCAATGTTGATCAATCAAATCGAATCAATCGATCATCATTTCAGTCCTCATGTTGCTTAAACACTATCCTTGCATTGTTGTGTATCCTCAACAATGTTATCATCATCAATCCATCAATCTGATCAATCAAACCAAGCTTGGTTTTCAACAAAAAATCTAGAAAAAAGCACTGATATCATATCCATATCCAAATCGTCAAAATCCTACGAAAATTAAAAAAATCCAAAACATACCAAATCCAAAAACACATCCAAATCATATGTCAAAAAAAATCAAAAATATGGTATTCAAATTATGTAATCTCTGAGCTTAAACGTAGGCAAGGCTAATCTTTGATGAGCCCCCAAGACACAAAATCCAAAAAAAATCATAAAATCTCATAAAACACAAAAATATTCAAAAAACACAAAATCAAAACATTTGTAAAACATCTCAAAAAATCCAAAAAATAGCCTCAAAACATTCAAAAAATACCAAAAACATCTAAATATTTGAAAAAACCCAAAATGGTGCATCCATCTCATCTCGCTTCACCTGCAATAATCATCCACTCATAATAAATCACCATCACCTTCATCCTTTGGGAAAACAATCAGAAGCAAGTTTAGCAGGTTCAAAAGTGAACACCTAATTGTCAAAGTCTCAAGTATAGGCCAGTAAGTCAACAAGTTGGTCAACTCTTGGTATCAAAAGCTTATCATCTAGTCAATCTCATCATCACCTGATTACAACATGTCCTAGGATGCATCTTTCCTACAATGGACATCAACATCATGCATCACCATAGTTTAGTCTTGGCTAGCGGTATGAAGAATTTTAGCTTGTTGGTTTACTTTATTTTCTCTTTTGATTTATCTTATTGTGCTCATTCCAATGACCTCTCGATGATGTCTAAACAAAAATATTTAGAGAGAAAGGAATGGGGCAACGATCATTATCTTTTTATTTTCTGTGCTTGTTGGATATTCTTTTAAAATAACTTCATCATGCATACTTTGTTTGGTCTGTAGGGAGGGTGTTTTAAATGTCTTGTTGACCACATAGGAAGACTTTTTTTCTATGTTTTGGTCTAAGATGTTTAGAATATCCGAATTGTATTTTGAATAAGGTTTCGTGTGTCAAGTGTGAAAAAGAGTACTCCTATCCGATCGTCGAGTCAAAGTCCACCACACTAGGCACAACACCATCCTGGTTCTTAATACCTTGATGCATCATACCTATGTGTATTATCAAAAATAAGGTAAATAGCCCTTTTAAAATCCCAATTCATGATAAGCAATACATAATCATCATCATCATCATCGTCGTCATTCATCATCATATATAATAAAGTCTTAATGCTTCATGGACTTGTTGGATCCTCTTGTCATCATTATTTTCTTCTTATTCTTCTATCTTTACTAACATTTCTATCCAAAAAATTGTGTGTTGTATCAAAATATACATGAGGCTACTCATGGTCGATGACTGTCTATACATCACCAAAGTTGTCTACGTCAAATATCTGATCTTTCTAAAGAATTTTCTTTCGTCCTTTGATCAATAAAACCACTCCTCTCGTTTTTTATCGTGATCTCGATTGGAAAATCAAATATTTCCGCTCGATCTCTTGAGGGGGCAATATACTAGCGTAATCCTTCTTGCTGGGGCAGTAGTGGGGCATCTAAAAAATTAAATAAAAATTGAATTTTGATTTTAACAGTTTATTCTTTGAACCAACACAACATGTACATTGCTTCAAAGAGGGGCAAAACATAGACACGAAAAATATACAAGTTGATCCTATACACCCGATCTTGATCTTACTAACATCATTTTCTCCTACATCACCCCCTTTACTAATTAATTTAATTAAATAATATTTATTTGATTAAATTCATCATATTTCCTCTCTTAATTAAATAAATCAATTTTATCTGATTAAGTCATTCTCCTCTATTAATTAAATAAATCAATTTTTTTAACTCATCCTATAGTCTCTCTTTTGATTAAATAATTCACTTTATTTAATTAAGTCTCTAAGGTCATTTCTTTAAATTAAATAAATTAAACTTTATTTGGTTTAAATCTAACATCACTTTCTTTAATTAAATAAATCGATCTTTATTTAATTAAATCTAAAATCATTTTCCTCTCAACTTCGATTTAAATAAATCCTAAAATTTAAGTCAAAATTGTCAAGTCACCTAATTTCTACTTAATTTGATCAAATCATGATTAATCCTAATCCTAATCATTCCAATCCTCTAGATTTTGCAACGTGCACAATAAATCAATTTATTTGATTTATTAATTCATTTATTTTCCCTCAACTTGGCATCAAAAGGGAATATTCTTCAAATTTGAAAATCCCTCCAAAAGGGATGAGTACATCCAACAAGACATTAAAGGCCTCTTACATGTCATTTTCCTTGAGCCAAGTGACATTTACTCCATTCCTCTCTCCCTCCAACTTGTCATTTCATCAAATTTGAATTTGAATCTAATAGCATTTATGTGCACATTCATCAAAATGTGCTCATTCCTCCTCCAATCACATATGGACAAGTGGCGTTCTCTCATTGGTTGATCTTTTGTCCCTCATTCATCCATTTTGCTTATTCTTCCATTCTTCAAATCTATAAATAGAGGCCTCCTCTATTGACTTTGGATCCATCAACAAATAACACAATCACTATAGGCATTTAGCATTTGAGTTCTTCACATTTTCATATTTTGCATCTATTTTCACATCCATTTAGCTAAGTTCTTGGCAAATTTCATCAAGGAAGCAAACTCATCATCAAAGATCATCACAACTACATCATGATTATAAGCTAGTGAATAACAAAGGTGTTTTGATCGAAAATATGATAAAGGGGTGCCTAATTATTTTAATGAACTTTGCATTGGGCAGATGAATGAGTTTGACACCTTTAAAAGTATAAATTTTCACGTGTGCACTAAGGGAGGTTGAGTGATAATTTATAATTAGGTGAGTTGGGCACCTACTTTAGTAGCTGGTCCAAATGTAAGTAACGCGCTTCATTCTAATTATAAAATGTGAAATGCTTTTAAACCTGTGATAATCTTTTGGTGTGCAATGACTTTCTTATTGGTTCTCCTAATGCTAACTCATGTGTTTGGCACTAGAGATAAAGTGTGTATTCATGAGATTTTTTTTTTATAAAAAAAATTACTTGCTCCAACATGTAGCACTATTTTTTGAGGTTTTGGGGTTTCAAAATTTGCATTGTACATTTTTTTGGCATTGCATTACTAGGCTACCATGTATGTATTCCTTGGAAAGGTGTTTGGGGTGTAAAATATGTAAGTTTTTTTCTCACAATTTAAAAGTATTTAATAATTAGTTCTCATTCTTAGGCATAAATTTGATAGTGTTTTAAATGTTTTCAATTTATCTTTAAGGAAAAAATATATTTTTGCAATAAGGAAAATATCTTTAAAAAAATCAGAACAAATTTGGTTATGTTTTAAATCGATTTGCAATAGTTCTAAGTTCCTCCATAAGTTGTATTGACTACATGATTGAAAATTAGTAAGTGTTAAAATAAGATTAAGTATAACAATGAGAATGTGGTATGGAGATCCAAATTAACCATTAAGTGGATTTTTTCAATATTTTGATGAATAGATCCCACAAGATATGTAAGAGGAAATCACTCTAGGCAAAAATTAGAATGAAATTGTAAATGAATGATTTGAAATCTATCAAGGTTAAATGCATTTTCTTATTGCCAATAAAATGGGTAATTTCCTAGGGGTTAAAATATTTACTTGCAAAGTGAAATACAGTTGGTAAAAATTAGTTTTATACTTAGTTAAATATTTGTAAGGAAATGCAATGTGCAGGAAAAATTTAGTTCCAATATGCAAATGGAGACCAAATGTGATTAGAAATTATAATGAAATATTCCTCATGCCCATTCAATTGCAAAAATAGAGGAACCCTAGTTTTCCAAGTGTTACTATGGTTTAATGTAGGTCTTCCCTCATCTCATAAATATAATTTTTGTATCATTTTTTAAGGGTTATGGGATTTTGAGAGAACTTGTAAAGGGGTGGGTTGCTTAAAATATTGTGGTTTATTTAGGGAAACATTTTTTTTTGTGCTTGCAAACCCTCCATGAAGATGTTATGTTTTGAATAAAGCTTAAATGAATATTTGCTTCAATGATAAACATCTCCATTATGTAATGTAATTTTCTCTAAATAATGAAATTAATAATCCAAGGGTTCTTTGTATACATTTTCTATTATGAACTATTTTTCATAAAAAAAATTTAAGGAATAGTATAAACACTTTTGTGAAAATAGTGAGAGTGTTTTCATTACAAATGGATTATTAAGTAGTGTTACACTATAAGATATTAGTAGCTCTCATTGTTATAAGGTAAAAATGATTAATGTGACCATCAAAACATGTTTTAAATGTATGATATGAGGCTGAATGGAATCATGATCCTACAACCCTAAATAGGCATCGATCTATCTTGAATACCTTTCCCTCAGCCTTAGGAACAATTTTCAAAATTATAATCAAAATCCATTATGTAGCTTATCTATAATTATTTTATACTTCATACCAAAATTATAAAGGTGAGAGTGAATGCACTAGTCATGTGTGCAATTATGTGAATCCTTGCTATTTTGTGCAGTACATTTGTTCAGCACTTTAACTCACCATTATTTGATATTTGTATTCAATGCTATTAATGGTTACCTCCTAGGTACTATAGAGCATGAAGTGTAGGGGAAAAACATGTTAAATCTATATTATGTTCATTAGCCAACATCACTATGTCTTTGAGCATGAGATTTGGCTAATCTTTAGAAGTCACCATGGAATCAATTCAAAGAACCAATGATAGGAATACTTAAGTTTGAAGGTCAGAGCTGAAATTGAAATTATGTCTTTGAATGCACTAGTCATGTGTGCAATTATGTGAATCCTTGCTATTTTGTGCGGTACATTTGTTCAGCACTTTAACTCACCATTATTTGATATTTGTATTCAATGCTATTAATGGTTACCTCCTAGGTACTATAGAGCATGAAGTGTAGGGGAAAAACATGTTAAATCTATATTATGTTCATTAGCCAACATCACTATGTCTTTGAGCATGAGATTTGGCTAATCTTTAGAAGTCACCATGGAATCAATTCAAAGAACCAATGATAGGAATACTTAAGTTTGAAGGTCAGAGCTGAAATTGAAAGAGAGGAAAGGGATGGTTGAAAGGTGCAAACGTAGATGGAATTATAACATCCTTACATGAATAGAGAGAAGTGAACTTGATAAGGGATGTATGCTAGGATAGGTAACTATGTCACTCTAACCACTTACATAAACTCATGAGATTTCCCATTCCTTCAAACTTAGGATTCATGTGTAACTTACGCTAATGTATGGGATATTAAGTGGAAGGATCTACATAAAAAATAGGATCACATGAATCATGAGAGTCAAGAACTATGAAATTTAGTTCATTGTATGAGATACATGGAAATAGGACATGACAACAAATTGATAATAGATTATAACCCTAATATTAGATAAAGGTATATTATTACTTAACAATGGATTCTTAAATAAGCCTTTACCCCATATTTACCTATAACATTTCATAAGATTGTTCAAATCTAGAAGTTCATGTAATTGTGTCACATGAGAAAGAGATATTAGAGCATAAGAAAAAACTACAAGATTTAATTCCTTAACACCTTTCAAAGAAACACTTAAAGCATCCACTCAAAGAATTGTAGAGAAACATAATGCATGAGATGAATTATATTTATTAGTTATTTAATTATATTTCTAGTAATTGACATAAACCAATAGATTTTCCCTTGCATGAATGGCTAGTAGAGAACCAATCATAAGGGGTAGGAACTTCTATCATCTTAATTTTTTATATAGATATAAATGTAAATATCTCATAAGAGAAGAGAGATATCTAGTCTAAACTCTATTAAGAATAATTAGATCATTACTTTCAAAATATATGTAGTTCACAACTTTAGAAGAAACAAACAAAGTAAATTCAAAGATGACATAATTAAATTGGTCATCATTGTAAATCTCAAAAACTTCCATGGTAATTGACTACATGATAGTACAATCTTGTTAATTATGTCTAGAGTCATATCAAGATAATTTAATTCACAAGATCAAAGAGAATAAGAAAACTTACCACAAAAATATTAAGATAGTATAAATACATGCATGTTTTACACCATTTGAATAAAATCATAGAAAAGTGAATGGCTTCCCTTAGAGCAAGCCTTGTTATTTATTTGGGATATCCATGAAAGGATATCTTTTACTCATAATACTTGACTTTGAATTTGTACATGTACACTTAGATCAAAAGGGCTTGGATTCAGGCCCTAATATTATTAATGAAGGATCATGGAATAAAATATGGAGTTAACTAGTTTTTTGAACACTTGAACTAAAAATATAAATGAGAGACCTCCTTTCATTCTAAGGACTTAGTAGTTGTTGTGTACTTGAAGATAGAATTTAATCAAATTAGAAAGTATATTGTTCCTAATTTGATATGAATTTCTACCTTTAAGCACACAACCTACCAAGTCATCATCATGCAAGGAAACCTCTCATTTGGTTTGTTAATTGAAATGTTAAAAAAGTTATCCAACCTCACCTTTTATAAACAAGACTTTAGATTGAAGGTGTTTCAATGAAAGCTTTCAATTCCACTAGGTGCCACATGACACAATTTTTTCACTAACTAGGCTTGATTGAACCTATCATTGATAAGCATATCGTGCATTGCAAGCACTAAATTGTAAATCCATGATTTCAATCATGCTTCTTGTTCGCATTTCGTTCACCTTAGCAGGTACAATTGGCAATTGTTTCTACCTTACCAAAAGCTATATTTATGCTTCCACTTGCATTAAAATATTTATTCCCATTGTATTTTGCATGTTTTGCACTTTTGTCTCTAAAGTTCCTTATAAAATAATAGGGTGATCTTTTGAAGAGATTAATCATGTTTTCAATGCATGCAGCTGAAGGAAACTTTTCAGGGCGAGGAAAGATGTACATAAAATTACTTATTCATTTTGCTAATTTTATTCAGCATTTCCGATTCCGATTTTATTTTCTTACAAAAGATTACAATGCATTTACAAATATTGACAGAAGACAAAACAGCGAGAACCAAAAATATAGTTTTAAATGTACAAAGTCTTGATCAGAACTAAAATAATCATTGACGACTTCTCAGAATATATGTCTATCCTCCGCGATTTCATCATCATCTCGCAAATCTGAAGCCCTTAAATCTAATCACGATGATCAAGCCAATCAATTTGTTATAAGATTTCCAGCGGAATTTCATTTAAGATATACAGATTTTGATTCATGACGTTCGATGAACCCTACAAAATCTCTGCATAAAGCTCTAGTTCGTGTGGTGCAAAACACTCTAGATTGCATTTGGATGCCTTGATAATCACAATGAGGATTTAGTGAAATTAACTCTCCCTTCGTTCCTCAATGTGAGAAAGTTCAGCAACATGCTACAAAATGGGTGATGACTCGACTTGCCTCAAAACGTTTAACCAATAATCCTCGTCACTACTCTCCAACTCCATATTCCAGAGCAGATGGAGATTTGTGTCTGCGGCATCCATGCTACTCGAGAAATCATTTTCTAGACAGGCAGACGTGAAATAGTGAGCTTTCATTTTTAAGTTGTGCTCGTACATTACTTCAGATGTGGTCATTGTGGTTGCATTCTCGCTTTGCCTTGGCAGCCAACTTTCCTCATCTTCAAAAATCTGGTTTCCCAAGATGAATGTCTCATCTATTAACAAGTCCTTAAGCTTACGATCATCAAAAGAATTTACACCATTGGGCTGAAGCCAATCAACCGTTGAAGCTGAATCCACAGTGCTACTCTCACTGCCTATGCTACTCATACGTGAAAATATTTGACTTGAAACATTATGTGAATCACAGAATGAATCGGACAAGTTACAGACTGTGGTGAGAGCATTAACTGAAGCTGAATCCTCCTTCATTGCGGTACTACTCGCCCTGTACCCAACTGAAATCGAACTGTGCCCCTCCATGGACGAAGTTGAGCTCGTTCCCTTTTGCAGAACACGCTTTTTCAAGTGCGTATTCCACACGTTTTTTATCTCGTTGTCTGTTCTTCCAGGCAGGCGTGAGGCAATAGCAGACCACCTGCATCATATTCAAAACAAAATTTATTAAAAAACAGCTCAAAGGCCTGAGGGAAATGGTAGAACCAACAAAGGATAATCATAATACCTGTTGCCGAGAAGCTGTTGAAGTTTAATAATAGTCTCCTCCTCTTCAGAACTAAACTTTCCGCGTTTAACGTCTGGTCTAAGGTAATTAACCCACCGCAGACGACAGCTCTTACCGCATCTGAAAAGCCCTGCCGCCAATGGAAAAACGATTATCAGTTTCTGCGAAAGACAAAAGCATGGAATGAAATAATGTCTTGGAAAAATGATAGAATTCGAACCTGCTTGTTTAGGAAGCGCACGCCAGTTTCCATGACCATTTTTGCGAATAAAATCAACGAGTATTTGATCTTCTTCAGCAGTCCATGGACCTTTTCTAAGTCCCATTTTATCGCAACAGGGAGGTCGGCCCATTTTTTCCCTACACACAATGCTGCACTCCAAATCCGGGACACGCTCTCCTTTATGTGGAGGTGCTGAGCTTATTCGCAGGAAACGCCTCTCCACGTGCACGAAACATATTACAATGGATTACGTTTGAACTTAGCCATTCTGTAAAGCGGTCAAGATTGACCGATGGCAAGAAAACATATAATATTGAGTTATGCAATTGCCTGGGGGTTTCCTTGGCTTGTAATTTAATGAGACTCCTTACTTTAGCTCGGATTCGACAGGGTGTGAACGTGATGACTGCCGTCTTACGAATATTTCAACGACTTTATTTTGTCCTTGATAAAGTGGAAATAGCACGTTGTGAATGAAGAGGAGAGGACTCCGTTCCTGGAAGAAGCCCGTCTTTGACTCGGTCAGAATTGTGTTTAAATGGCGACAAAGGCCAAGTGGGAAGTTGCAAGGCATGGGCAATACGACAGTTTGCAGAATAAATGTTTAGAACTTGTAGAGTATTATGTATTGGGGTTCAAGAGGTGGGCGCGTTATCATAAGTGTGACCTTTAATTTCAAGTGTAATCATGGATATTATAAGAGCTGCCATGGCAATTAAGTGGGATAAAAATTTAGGTTTACGGTGTGCACTCCTTATTCCTTAATGTAGACTTAATTTTTTTTTTTTGGATACTAGCAATATATTTTGTTTTTTATTTAGAGGTTCGTTTAAATATAGATTGTGGATGCAATTGATCTATTATATTTGGATGGTTATAATCGTACATATGAAAAAGTGTGATATTTAAGGGAGAGGGGTCAATAATCGTGCGGACTAACTTTGTTAGCATGTAGCGATTTAATTAAGTAATAATCACTTTCAAATATAATCAAATATTATCTTTATATGGAAGGCTAAATTTTATATTAACTGAAGTTTATATTATTGTCATTTAAATCAATAATATTAAGTAGGGATCCCAAATAAACATTAAGTTCTAACACACACACACCCCCTCCTCTATTTTTAGGCATACATGCTATTGACTTCTTAGAAGTAAGATGATCCTCAATGACACAATTCATCTTTGACTAGCATGTCACATGAGAAAATACATATGTCAAGATTAAGTTCCTATAATTAAAACTACATGATAATCCTCTTGTCATAATTTATATGATCCATTTTCTCTAAATGATCTACAAAGGAGGCCTTATAGTCTTTATTCTTGAAGCCTTTTCAAATACATCCTCAAATATGAATAGGTCTTGGAGCCTTTTTAAGGAACCCCCTCAAAACATAATTCTTTCCTAGGTTCTTATTACAATAAAATCCTCAAAACATTAGATTTTTAGATGTACCTTATAATAATGTCTATAGGACTTGAAGCCTTTAATCCTACTTGTTTAATAAAAGAAGGAACATAGAAGAATACATGATATAACATAATGCCCACAAGTTTGTAGGAGTTGATTCTTCAACTATACAACTCCTAGAAATCACATAATAAAAAAAATATCATAAAAGGATAGAAAAAGTAATAGATTTTTTGTAGAATCTTAAGAATTATGTTCATCAAAAAATAATGAATGAATAATTCAATATATAATAAACTAACCCTGATAAAGGATAAGAAAACTATAAATGAAACCACAGGTAAGGATTAAGTTGGATCATGGCATGTCTAATCCTATGAATTGACACAAAAAAACATGACCTAAGTAAGCATAAGTATGCTAGTGTGGAAAAGGACTTAAAAATTTCAATTAGATAATTAATAATTTTACCCTAACACACCCTTAAACTTTTGCAACTTAGGGAGAAGCTAATCTAACATAAAAATAAAAATATGGGTCTCAACAACTAAGTTTGATGAGGTGCCCATGTACAAATAATAAAAATTGCTCAGAATTAAAAAAAATTATAAAACCTCATGGGAATAAACTCCTCTCCAAAAAAGAGATGTAAAAATCTGAAGAGAGGAGGACTTAAGAAGATACCCCAAGGACAAATTCCTTCACCCCAAGCATTGATCAAAATTGAATATAACAAGGTGGCACCAAAGGTTTAGTGAAGATGTCCACAATATGCTCCTCAATAGGAAAATACTCTAGGGAGAGATGATATCATGGATGATCTATGAAACGAAACACATGTGTATCTCAATGTTTTCTTATTTGATGTTCAATTGGGTTGCATGCAATATGAATGGAACTTTGGTCATCACACCAAAGAAGTGTAGGACTATTAGGTGGTAAACCAAAGTTTGCTATAATCTATTAAACTCACAAACCTTCTGGCTGGCAAGAGCTACACCATAATACTCATCCTTAGTGGATGATAATGTAATAGTGGCTTTATTCTTGCAAGACCATGCAATTGGATCATAACCAAGGAAAAAGACAAACTTGGAAGTGGAATTTTGTGAGGCAATATCACCTTCCCAATCCAAGTTAATGAAGCCTATTATCTTTGATTCTCTTGGTGTGTATTGAATGATAAATGTGATTGACTACCTTCCAATGAATCTCATGAGGATTATGGGAAAAATAGGTGACAAGCCCAACAAGAAAGGTGATATTAGGATGCATGTGTCAAATACAAGAGACTACCCACCATGTATCTATACAAGGTAGCATCAATACTAGGTATGGTGCAATTGGTAGTCAATGTGATGCCTAACTAAAATGGTGTAAGAGCCAGCTTATAATCATTCATGCTACAAAAATGAAGTAGATCAATTACATACTTATGTTGATGAAAAGAGATACCCTAAGAAAACTAAAGAACCTATACCCCATGAAAAAAGTGTAGAAGCTTAAGATCTATTAATTCAAAGTGACCCCTCAATAAATTTCATATATCGTTATCCATGGAGGAGGAGCTAACACTTAGAATCAAAGAATTTATATATAAGACTAGTAAAAAAATATTAGATCCATATATCTAAATATACATAGTGTGATTAGAGTTGAAATGTGTGAAACCAAATGAAAGTAGGAAACTATTTATATTCTTATATGAATCCCTAGGGGCTTGTTTGAGACCATACAAAGAACATTGTAGCCTACAAACAAGAGAAGAGATAAAAAAATCCTAGAGGCTACTCCATGTAGATCTTCTCATGGATACCATTATGCAAGAGTGCACTCTTCACATCCATGTAGTAACAAAATAACCATAAGATGTAGGTAAAGAAATGATAAGGAAAAAAAAATTACTCATGGCTACAAAGGTAGATGTCTTAGATTAGTAAATACCCTAAACCTGTAAGAAAATATTAACAACAAGATGTGTGTTGTATTGTAACTCAATAAAACCATATACTACATACTTGATGTAGTAAACCCACTTGTATTGAATCATGTTTCTCCCTAGAGGAAAGGAAACAAAATCCCATGTGTGATTCTTCATCAATGACAAATAATCCTCATCCATAGAATGATCCCACTCTAGAATACTTTAAGCCTTTAAAAAACTCAATGAATTATTAGATATAGTATGATTCAAAAGACCAAGAGAAAGTGCAATGAGATTCTATAGAATCACAAACTAGAGTATTGACCATTTACATAGTAGTGTAGGCCTACTTAGGAAAAACACAAGTAGAAGGATATGGTGGTAGAGAGCTGTAGTGTAGAAAAATGCATCCTTTGACATTTTCACACTCGTTTGGATCCTCCTTGTAGATTTTGGCTTAATGCTACCTTGATTTGATGTTGCAATGTGGATAACACATTCACATTAGTTCTTGGGACCTTGTGAACTAATGGAATTTAATGGTGCCTTGAAAAATTGTTGTGAAGTTTTGTAACACACTTTCACACTTTTCTAGGGTTTTATCAATTAACTAAGCATAATAAACATAATTTTAATCATAATTAATCCTTAATCTTGCCTTATTTGGAATGTTGTGAAGTGTTGTAACAGACTTTCACATTTCTTTAGGCTTGTCATTAACAATTGGGCTTTCTTATGCTTTATTGGCCCTATTTTGCAACCATAAGCATCATTTATTGTATATTTTTTAGGATAATCCCAACACCAATCAGTAACCAATCATAATGTAGTTGTTTCTATCTTCTATGGCCCAGATTTAGGGATTTGGCACTCATTCACCACCTTGGGTGAATTGGTCCCACTTGGATCTTTTTGTCTCAAAGCAGGTTTTACATCGTTCTAAGCACTTTTTAAAATATTCCCAAAAATTAGGCTTGGGTGGACTCACTCACCACCTTGGGAAAATGAGTCTCATGAGGACCAAATTCAAATTTAATTCAAAATTTTAGTGGGATTTTATTCTCCTAGATCTTATATCAGCTTGTAGTGTTGCAATTTCAGGAATTCTTGCATAATTGAGTATAAATACATGGTTCTTTCACTCATTTTACACCTAAGAAATCCTAACAAGAAATCAAGCTCACAAGATAATTTGAGAATTCACAAGAGCATCCAAAGGAATTCAAGGGAAGATCATCAAGCGTTTTAGAACATATTTCAAGTGCAAATCATCGTGTCAAAGATTACATTCTTCATGTTTGTTATTGTGATAACAATTGTGATGTAGAGTTTATGATTCAAGCAAGTGTTTCAAGAAAGATCAAAATCATTCAAGCAAGAGTCAAGGACCACATCCATTGCAGCCATTTAAACCATATTTGTAGCATCTTGTTGCTAGGGTTTGGTGAGTTGCAACATTGTTATTTTTTCATTCATCATTCTCCATTCATATTTGCTTTCATTTCAAGGTTAAATTGCCAACAAGGGGTTTGACCAAGGCAAACCCCTATTCTCTAACCCCACAACATTTTCCCCTCTTCTTGTGTGTGATTTGTAGGGCTAATTTGCAAATTTTTCAAGAAGAAAAGTTAGAGAAAATTTGTCAAATCCCTAAAGTTGTCAAAGTTGTCATCAAGACTTGGAGAAGCCTGGAGAATACCTATAGGTGGAAATTTGTAGTTTCAGATCCAAAAACCAATCAAATAGAATAGAGCAGACCGAGAGACATGAAATCAGGTCTCAAATTTCAAAAAAGACAGAAGTGGTCTAATTTTCCACAAGTGGGGAATGAGTCCGACTGTAGAGGCTTAACAAATATTTTCACAAATTTAGATACCCTTTTGGCTGAAACCTGTATCTACAATTTTCTCAAAAATTGGACTGATTCGTAAAGGCTTGGCGAATGAGTCCCAGTCAACATCAACAATTTTTTTCTAGAATTCTAGACCTCCATTTTGTCTTCTTCAACCTCCCAGGTGCACGCTTTTTGTCTCTTAACCTTCTGTTGCATTTTGTTCACATTTCTAGGTCATTCAAGGTTTGGCATTTCACATAGTGTTGCATTATTTTTACCAAGTCTTGACTTGGTGTTGAACCCCTCATTAGATCTCATTCAGCCCCTAGGATAGTCCCTTTGTAAGATTTCAATCTCTTTTGCATTGAAATCTCAAGGGTTTGTTCTTGAGTGAAATGTGTGAAGATTGTCTCCCTCCTTTTAGGTCCTAAACCCTAGATGTAAAAAAGAGAGGTACCAATTTTCTTCTTTTCATTTCGGTGAACCTGCATTTAGAGCATCATAATTTTGATTTGGCAAGAATATGATTACCGAGGAATTTTTACTTTTGCATGAACTCTATCAAGATGCATATGATAAACCGAAAGCATGGATCAAGACACATAAAGGTTTTGCTTGCCCTACGATAGGATTCATCACCCTTCTATTGCAAATAGGAAAAAAATTAGATGTCACATTCTCCATCATCCCACAATCAGATCAATTTCGTGTCAATCTAGGCCACCCATGGCTTCGCTCCATTAAAGTTGTCTCTTCAGTTGTACATAAATGCTTAGATTTTCCCTTTGACAATTACGTATTCACTATTCACCATAGCGGCTTTAACCCTTTATCATCCAAAGGAAACTTTTCCTTAGATGCCTTTTGGCTCGAGCCCATTGAACCTATAAAACCTCGAGAAGACATCTTTTTCATATCCTACCAAATATTTAAAGAAAATAAAATAGTTGAACTATCTCTTTGAAACATGTCCCCATCTGCCTCTAAACCTCCCATCCTTGATGAAACTATGCTTCAACCTAAACAAGAAAAAAAAAACCAAGACCAACCTAACACAAAAACTTCACCTACCTCTTACAAGTGACCAAGAGATAATGAAACCAATCCCATTACACCTCCTAGAATAAAACAAGTTTACAAAGTTAAAGAGAAAGCGGTTGAACAACCTCCTGTGGTTTCTTTAGTTCCTCCCCTTAGGGAAGAAAATAAACCTATGGTTGATCAACCCACTCCTAAACAAATGCAACTTGAAAATAAAAATAAAAGAAACAAAGGTGATAGGGAGCGTAGGCGTAGACGTTGTGCCCTTGCTCACAAGTTACATGATGAATTAAACAAAGAAAATAAGGATCCAAACTTGACTGAAGCAATGCATGATGACTCCACCCTTCCCCTGAAACAAGACAACTCAATGCAACCTACACAACAAGAATTGAACTCTTCCATGGACATTATCCTTCGACCTCCTATTGTGATCAAATTAGATGATGATGACGGGGTTGCTAAAATTGACAAAGAGGTGCATAATGAACTAGACACATTGTTTTCCTTTTCCAAGAGCTTAAATGAAAAATCTCTTGCAAAGAGTTTTGAACCTAGTGCTTCTCCTAGTTTGGCACTTGCTCTTGTCCCACTCGCTAGTTGCCTGGCTTCAATATATAACAAACATGATTTGGAGGTGGATGACTTGCTCATAAGTTGACTTGCATATTACTTACTAGTCTCTTGCATTATTTATTTTTAATTTTATTTTGTATGATTGCATGTGGGTATGTGCAGGATCATGATGGGCCAAAAAGTGGCGATATGTAAGTGATATGATGACCCATGTGGTTGGCGACTGTTTTTTTACCCAAAATTGATGAAACAAAAAGGGTTTTTAAAGGAGATTCTCAGCTTTCCACAATTATAAATTATTCTTTACTTTGAATTTAATTAATAATTATTATTCATTTTCTATTTGAATTACAAGTAAAGTCCTGATTGATAGGCTGATTGAAAAACATCTATAGCTTTCAAATGGTATCACATTTTTTGAATCTGAAACATGTGTCACATACTATAGGATTTTAAAAAAATAATTAAATTTTATGAAATTTTGACCAAGTTAAGGTGGTCACACACATGAGTTTTTTATATTTTTCAAAATTTGTAATAAAAAATTCATAATTAATTATTTACTTGGAAACAAATTACAAAAAAATATGCATCACATTGGGACATGAGTCCTCTACTTATATCTAAAATATTATAAAAAAATCATATTATCATTTTATTGTGGTTAGGGTGGTTAGACAGACACCTACTTCTTATTTTTTCCTTGAAATTTAAGTACTATTGCATTGAAATTTCAAATTTTCACCAAATAGATTTTTTTATTTTTTAAATAAACCTAGTAGTTTAGAAAATACATTCAATTTTCTACAAATTCTATTCATACACATTTTTGAAATAATATAGATAAATTATTCAAATTTTTACGTCAATTTGCCTAACTCTGATTTTTCTAAATTTTATTGCCACTTAAGGGCCTGTTTTTTCCATGATGATCCTGCACATACCCATGTGTGTAATGTGCATCCCTCGTGATGTTATTTTTGATGTTCTCTCTCTCTCTTTGTGACATTCCTCTATTTGTACCTTCATTCTTCTCTATGTCATGAATCTTTTTTCCTATTTCTCCTTTTCATTTGTCTTGTGTTTTGATTTTTGGGATGACACAAGGCATCAAGACATTCATGTATCTTCCATGTTGACCCAAAATTCTTTCCTTTCCTTCAATTTTTCTCCTTTTCACTTGTGTTTTGTTTTCCTTTTGGGGATGATGCAAGGCGTCAAGACACCTTATATCTCTTCCATGTTGACCCAAAAGGGTTTTCTTTGTTTTCGCTCTCTTTGTGTGATTCTTCCAGTTCTATGTGTATTTGGGGAATGATGACATTTTTGATCTCTCTAATAAATATTGTAGAAAAGAACATACCGACCCCAAATCCATAGATCCCTTATGTGTTTGATGTTTTCATTTTTGGGGCAACCCCTCTCTATTTTATTTTTCTCTCGCATGATAGCTTTACTCAGAAACATATGACTTGGCATAGGGCTTTCCAAGTTGGCTCTTATGTCTTCTTCTTTGCTTTCATTTATCAAATTTTCTACTTGTAAGAGAGGGGGACTGACCACGTCAAGGCCTAGGTCATGAAGGGTTGAGAGCAGCAGGTTGCCCTAACTTACCTTAGCTTAAGGGAGTGTAAGGAAACGCGGGACGAGAATGATGAGGATTATAAGGTCCTTCGATCACTCTGTAGACCCAAAAATCAAAATGGGGCTAGGCAAGTCACTTTTCAAGGTCAACTCTATGTCTCAAAGAGCTCTTTTTCTGAGGATGAAAGCGCCACTCTAGGATGACAATGCGATGTGCTAGTGTCTCTCAAGTGCACTAGTGTTCCATACGACTAGAGGACTAAAGATACAAGGCTAGAGTCGAGAAAACTGACTAATGACCTAGATAACTACATTCAAAAGGCCAAAATGACACTATGACATAAATAACGTAGGCACAAATATGATAAAGAAAATAAAAAAGAGTAAGGATAACGAGGATGATCTCAAAAAGGTGTTCATTTGCAAGCTAGCTCCAAGATGCTTCCACCTGCACAAAAGAGAGGAAATTTTTTGGGGGACTGTACTAGGGATCTTCCTAGTAAGACCCCCATTTTGGTGTTTCCACCTCCATGGACATCCAAGTTTACAACAATAGAGAAATAGTATGGTAAAGAAAGGAATGAAGCAAAGAACACTAAAACACTACAAAACAGTAAATGTGCTTACTCAACCAAATAATAGAGGAGAGGAGTAGAAAGCTTACCACCTCCACCAAGAGAACTTAAGGCTAATGGGGAGAAAATGAGAGGAATCAAGCCCCTCCTACAATGGTGTTGTTCCACACTTTCTCTACTGAGTTGGAGTGATGTAGTTGCTGCTATAGAGTACAAGAGTGTTGCTAAAAGTGCTTGAGAATGCAAGTAGTAAATGCAAGAGAGTGAAGAAGATAAATCAAAATCTTAGAAGATTTATTAAGAGTCTGTGAAGAGATGAAATGGAATGAGAATGAGTGAATTTGAAAGAAAGAATGAAGGAAACGGCTTATTCAGGTCGGTTGGCCAAAAAGGGCATTACAAGTCGACCCCCAATGGGAAGTGTAACTCCTCTGCAGGCTCCAGCCATAGGAATCTGCTAGGAACGTAAGCACACCACACAGATGTATGCACATCACATAGGAAAGCCAAACAGTTACTCCTCTACCGACGCTCAAAGAAAACACCAATTGGAACGAAGGTAGTGAGATTATGTGGAATTTTTCCTTCAGATTTGGTTTTGTAAGGTGAGGATGTGTAGAAGGGGAATTTGTGTAAGGGTTGCAAATTCACTCCTATACATTTTTCCCCCACTTTAGCAAGAATGAATATTGATTAGTGCTTCGGTAGAGTAGATTGGAGAAGTAGGAGAGTTAGAAATGTATACCTGAACTTTTGAGGAAGCAAAGCATGATCTGGCAAACCCGAGAGTGCAGGACAAGAAAAGGATTTCATAGCTCCGCAGAAAAATGTAGTTGAAGAAAGAAAAGTGCCTTACAGACCCACAGACCTGTAAAGAAGGTATCCTCCAAGAACTCTCACATGAAGGAAATTGAGAAAAGCACCTTATAGACAAGCAAACCTGCAAGGAAGGTATCCTCCAAGAACTCTCACATGAAGGAAACTAAGGAAAGCAGACTCTATAGAGTCAAAAAGTGGCTTTAGGGGCATACCCGTAAAGCGACATGTTTACTCATGGATAGAACATGTCAGGAAGCAGCCACGTAGGAAAGTAAGTGAACATTCACACAGATCATCAAAAGATTTGAAGGATTTCAAAGGGGTCCCTCAGGAACCATTCAAAAGGAGGGATCCACTCAAGGGACACACTATCTGAAAATCGAGGTCTAGTCAGGCTACCCCCAAGCTAGATGCAAAGATATGAAATAGGTCTAGTTGGGCTGCACCCAAGTTAGACACAAAGATGTGAAATAGGCCTAGTCAGGTTGACCCCCAGCTAGATGCCATTGAATTCATTTCAGATAAAAACTTTCAAAGGTGTCCCTCAATAACCTGGCGTGAAAAAAGGGGGGTCCACTCAAGGGACATGATGTTCGAAAGTTGGTGTCTTCTTTCTCGAATCGATTCATCATCTAGGAATCCTTCTGAAAGACATTCACTTCATCAAGGAATTCAAAAGAAAGAATATGCCCCCACGCAAGGGGAAGATCAAATTTATTCCCACATTGGAGGAAGGTTCTCAAGTTCTTTCTTAACGAACCCATGATGAAGGAAACATGTTTTGTTAGGGTTCCAAGTTGAGAATGCAATTCCTACAAAGAAGTGTGTGAAGATTCTTGAGAAACGATTTGCTGGCAACAAATTCATTTTATGAAGATGAAAGTAATGTAGAGGTGGAGTTGTCACACATAAGAGGGAAAACTCAAGAAAAGAAGAGAGAAAGAGAAAGGAAAGAGAAAACAAACAAATGGCACAAGGGTAGCCTGATATTTCAAGGTCAGAACTACTCATAAATATATATAAGTATAATAATAGTATATAAATGAATTGTCATCAACCTCCTACTATATCAAGCCATGTGAAGAATGCACAAGAAGACAAAGTAAAAATAAAAAATTGGGTCAACATGGAAGGGAAGCCTAAATGCCCCTACAATGCTTTGCATCATCCCCAATTTTCCAAAATCCAATCACAAACATGGAAGAATGATGATACAAATAGAATAAGGTTTACAGCACAAACACCAGGCTTGTATCTAAGCACCAATAGGGGTAACGAGGGTCATCCAGGAACATAGAGCATGATTACGGGGGAAACACATCACAATACACACACATCTAATCTAAAGATAAAGAAGAGGTATCCCATAAAACTGATCAACCAAGAGGTCAATAACTTCCCACTCTAGATCATCGTAGGGGGAAGGAGGATGAGCCTTCAGTGGTGGAATGTTAAGGGGAGGAGCTTCTGAACCTCCCACAATAAGGGATAAGGAAGAAGGACCCACAAGGTCTCCTTCACTCAACTCTTGTGGGTCTAAGGTCAACGACTTTGTGAAGATCATTGACAAGGTCAAAAATTCATCCACTGAGTTAAACATGCACTTAACAAGAGTGCCATGTTTAACCTCAATGGATGCAGGAGATTGTGCTTGAGGTTCACTACTGAGCTCACCGAGCGATTTGGGAGTGGTGACAAACTCAAGAGAAGCCAAGATTGGTTTTGTTACTTGGACAAAGCAAGTCAGCGCAGTGCACCTTTTGGAGAAGGTGGAATCCTCTTATGACCACTCTCTACCTTCTTCTTCGTCAGGGGAGGTGAACTTCCCACATACGAGGCAAGAAGGGTAGAGGAAGAGGAGGAGGGAAGAACCGCAACAGATACGACCAAGGTGTTAGTCATATATATGGGCTTCAAGAAAGGAGGGACATCCAGATCGAATGTCAACAAAGGAGGCTCCACCCAAGGAGCGATGAATACCTGTGCCTTTTTGGGGTTAGGCACATTTACACTCGCAGCAGAAGATGAAATTGATGCAAAGATGGTTTTAATGAAAACAAAGGGGAGGAGAGAGGAGGACATGGCAAGAGGACCTGATATAGGGGCAGTCATCTCCTCTTCCTTCCTTTGTAAGATGGTTTTCTCAACCAAGAGAGCCTTTCGTTGGTGCTTGTGCTCACATACAAGGCCATTTTTGTGACTCTTTGAACCAGAGGCCAAAGGTTGCGAAGGAATAGAAGGCTCCTACTCAGCCATGGGGGTGTCCTCCATAGCTATTTCTAGTGGAGGGACAGACTCCTGAATGGGAGCAAGAGGAACAGGCTCAAAAACAATGGAGAGAACCGACTCTAATGCCTCAGTAGCAGGCCTTTTCTCGTTCAATGCTTTAGGAGCAGAAATGGTAGAGGCCACGGAGGCCTAGACATAGAGGATTCCCCATGGGAGGATTTCTACCAACCATAGCAAATGGGCCTAGGCTCCATGGGTAGGATAGGAAGCTCAAATGCGGGATCCTTGGACCTTCGCCAAGCGGGCAGCATTGGATTTTCTCACAAATGAGAGGCATAAGCGGATGGTGCCACAACAGAGCGAGAGGAAGTGTTAGGCTGAACAATGAAAGAGGAAGAAGGAGGATCTCGTGATTGCTTCTCTTCTTCTCTTATACATGCCTTGGTAGCATCATTGTCAACTTTCAAGGAAGCTCTATGTGAAACAACATAAGGCAAAGGAGGGTATCTCACTTTCGGCCTAGAATGTCCTTTCTTGTAATTTTGATATGTGTGATACAAGAGGTCCTTCCTGGGTGGGAGAGGACCAACAGGTGAAAGCCAAAATTAATCCAAGGTATAGTTGCCACGTGTAATCGGCGGTCTATAAGCGATGCCATGGATAACATGTACCGAACCACCATGAGTGAATTTCAAGTATTTATGCATAATCGAGGGAGCTGCATTTATAGCTACCAACTAGGGGATACCTAGCTTCACTCTGAAGAGTTTAGAACCCAAGATGATGTCAAACATAAGGTTCATAGACTTAGGTCCAACGAGAACCCACAAGACAATACTACCTATAGGAGGTATGGAAATTCCATCGTCCATGCAGATGATACTCACAGGTGAATCATATCCATATTTATGTAGAAAGTTGATTAACATGATTTCCTCTGTTATAATGTTTACTTGAGACATCAGATCAAAAAGAACACCTACTACGTTATTCCCATTTATCCTTGCAGAAATTTAGAGAGGAGATGGTTCCCTATTAAATCCCATCGTAGGTCCTATGAAGTGAAGGTTGTATCCTTACTACTTCTCACAAGATGCATGGGGGGAATAGGTTGATTTAGGAGAGAGGCCATCACATACACTAAATGATACTTTCACAAAGCCTCCTAAAGGTTACAAGATAAGGTAGTGACCCAATTAAGGTTTCGTTATGCAACACTTTCAGAACCTTCCAACTACGCTTACTAGGGGTAGCAGGTTGGGTTCCAAGGTGAAAGCCTCACAGTACTCACACCTACAAAACTCCTAGGATATGAGGACATGAAATTTTAGTATCATAAAATGGAACCAAAATAGTTCACGTCGGGTTCACCAAAATGTAAGAGAGGTGAACCGACCACGTCAAGGCCCCAGGTCACGGAGGGCTGAGAGCAATAGGTTGCCCTAACTTACCTCAGCTCAAGGGAGTGTTAGGAAACATGGGATGAGAATGATGACAATTATAAGGTCCTTCAATCACTCTATAGACCACACTCCTAGGATATGAGGACATGAACTTTTAGTATCACAAAATGGAACCAAAATAGTTCACGTCGGGTTCACCAAAAATGTAAGAGAGGTGAACCGACCACATCAAGGCCCCAGGTCACAAAGGGCTGAGAGTAGTAGGTTGCCCTAACTTACCTTAGCTTAAGGGAGTGTTAGGAAACATGGGATGAGAATGATGACGATTATAAGGTCCTTCGATCACTCTATAGACCTGAAACTTGAAATGGGGCTAGGTGAGTTGGTTTTCAGGGTCAACTCTATGTCTCAAAGAGCCCTTTGTCTGAGACAAAAGTGTGGCTCTAGGATGACAGAGCAATGCGTTGGCATTCGTACAACTAGAGAACTAAAGAGACAAGGTCGGAGTCAAGAAAACTGACTAATTACCTAACTAACTATGTTCAAAAGGCCAAATGACACTATGACATAAATAACATACCTTCATGAATATGATAAAGGAAAAAAACAAGAGTAAGGATAGCGAGGATGATCTCACAAAGATGTTCATTCGCCATCTACCTCCAAGATACTTCCACCTACACATGCAAGAGAGAGGAAAATTATTGGGGGGATATATAGGGGTTTGCCTCAGTTAGACCCCCATTTTGGTGTTTCCACCTCCACGGACAACCAAGTTTGCAATGATAGAGATATAGTATGGTAAAGAAAGGAATGTAGCAAAGAACACTAAAACACTACAAAATAGTAAATGTGCTTACTCAACCAGATAATAGAGAGGAGTAGAAAAATTACCACCTCCACCAAGAGAACTCATGGCTAATGGGGGAGAAAATGAGAGGACTCAAGCCCCTACTGCAATGGTGTTGTTCCACACTTTCTCTACTGAGTTGATGGAGTGATGTAGTTGCTGCTATGGAGTGCAAGAGTGTTGCTAAAAGTGTTTGAGAATGCAAGTAGTAAATTCAAGAGAGTGAAGAAGATTAGTCAAAAGATTAGAATATTGTTAAGAGTCTGTGAAGAGATGAAATTGAATGAGAATGAGTGAATTTGAAAGAAAGAATGAAGGAAACGGCCATATTTGGGTCGGTCGGCCGAAGAGGGCATTACAAGTTGACCCCCAATGGGAAGTGTAACGCCTTTGTAGGCTCTAGTTGCAAGAATATGCCAGGGACATGAGTGTGCTACATAGATGTCTATGCACCCTGTGGGCATCCCTGATAGTTACTCCTCTGTCAATGCTCAAAGTAGATGCTAATTGGAGCAAAGGCAACAGGCTTATGTGGAATTTCGCCCTCGGATTTGGTTTTATAAGATAAGGATGTGTAAAAGGGGAATTGGTGTAAGGGGTGCAAATTCGCTCCTATACACTATTTTAAAGTAATTTATCACAACATTGTGTTTAGCAATTCCTTTAAACTGGGGGCATACATTGGCATTATTCTTTTGCATTTTCCTTTTCATGGTTCTTGGTGTAGTTCTCTTACTTCATACGATGTGTTTTTCACTTTATGGATGACATTGGGTGTCATTTCCTTCAAGAGCGTGATCTCTCTTAGCATATTATATTCCTCTTAGTGCCTTGATGCGAAACACAATGTCCCCTAAGTTGCAAATTTTGTATTATTTGATTGGTCCTTTCGTGGAGACATTAGGCATAATTTTCCCTAAGTTAAAGACCTCACATGAACTAAGAAAAAATTCTTTGAACATTTCCTATTTCTAGATTTTGCATGTGTTGTTATATGGCCACCTTGCATAACACAACTCACATTCCTATGGATCCATCCTATTTGTTCATGATATCCAAGCATATGAAGTTTTTCTTGTCTCATGAAGCTCAAACAACATTACTTTTTGTGTGGCACATTATTAAATTTATCAGGAGGTATAACTTTGGTATGTTTTTGAGTGGGAAGCCTTGATCGATGAATGAAATTCCTCATAGCCACTTGCATGTGTTTTAGTGCATACCAGCCATGAGTGTATGTGTCTCACCTTTTAGGACTTCTCACCTGGCAGATAGCCAGGAGTTCTGTCGCCTCAAAGTGAGTATGCATTTTTCAGACAAACAACCTAGATCTAATCCACATCATGATGGAAAAATGGTCGAAGCTTTTTTTTTATTCTTGTTCACCTTTCCTTCTCTTTTCTTTTCTTTGGTAGTGTATGATTGTTCCTTATCGTTGTTCTTTATATCATTCTCATGTGTGTTCTTTTGTGCCCATGTTGATTTTCCTTGGGATCTTGATCCTGGGGGCTTGATCACCCCTCTTGATCATTCTTGTCCCATCTTGTTGGCATTGGTATATTTGAACCCCTCTTGGTGCATGTTTTTATACTTTAGTGTGAGTTTGAAGAAAGTTCATCCTCTCACTAAAGTGGGGGCTAAATGTAGTGTATAAAAATGTATCCTTTGACATTTTCACACTGGTTTCAATCCTCCTGGTGGATTTTGGCTTAATGTTGCCTTGATTTGATGTTTCTAATGTGGATAACACATTCACATTAGGTCTTGGGCCCTTGTGAACTAATAGAATTTAATGGTGCCTTGAAAAAGTGTTGTGAAGTGTTGTAACACACTCTCACACTTTTTTATGCTTTCATCAATTAACTAAGCATAATAAATGTAATTTTAATCATAATTAATCCTTAATCTTGCCTTATTTGGAGTGTTGTGAAGTATTGTAACACACTTACATATTTTTCTAGGCTTGTCATTAACAATTGGGATTTCTTATGATTTAATTGGCCATTTTTTGCATCTATTTTAGGATAATCTCGACACCAATCAGTAACCAATCATAATGCAAGTGTTTCTAGATTATGTGGCCTAGATTTAGGGATCTAGGACTCATTCACCACCTTGGGTGAATGGGTCCCACCTGGATCTTTTTATCCCAAAGCAAGTTTACACCATTCTAAGTACTTTTTAAAATATCCCCAAAAATTAGGCCTAGATTGACTCATTTACCACCTTGGGAAAATGAGTCACGTGAGTCCCAAATTCAAATTTGATTCAAATTTCCAGTGGGATTTTATTTTCCTAGATCTAATGTCAGCTTGTAGTGTTGCAATTTGAAGAATTCCTGCATAATTGAATATAAATACAAGGTTCTTTCACTCATTTCACACCTAAGCAATCCTAACAAGCAATCAAGTTCACAAGAGAATTTGAGCATTCACAAGATCATTCAGAGGAATTCAAGGGCAGATCATCTAGCATTTCAAAACATCTTTCAAGTGCCAATCATCATGTCAAAGATTGCCTTCTTCATGTTTGTTATTGTGCTAACAATTGTGATGTAGAGTTTATGATTCAAGCAAGTGTTTCCAGAAGGATCAACATCATTCAAGAAAGAGTCAAGGACCACATCCATTGCAGCCATTTCAAGCATATTTGCAACACCTTATTGTTAGGGTTTGGTGAGTTGCAACATTGTTATTTTTTCATTCATCATTCTCCATTCATATTTTCTTTCATTTCAAGGTTAAATTGACAACAAGGGGTTTGACCAAGGCAAACCCCTATTCTCTAGCCCCACAACATTTTTCCCTCTTCTTGTGTGTGATTTGTAGGGCTAGGTTGCAGATTTTTCAAGAAGAAAAGTCAGAGAATTTTTTAAAAATCCCTAAAATTGTCAAAGTTGTCATCAAGACTTGGAGAAGCTTGGAGAAGACCTATAGGTGGAAATGTGTAGTTTCGGATCCAAAAACCAATAAAAAATAATAGAGCAGACTGAGAGACGCGAAATCAGGTCTCAAACTTCCAAAAAGGCAGAAGTGGTCTGATTCACCACAAGTGGGGAATGAGTCCCACTGTATAGGCTTAACAAGTATTTTCACAGATTCAAATACCCTTTTGGCTGAAACCTGTATCTGTACATTTTCCCGAAAACTGGACTGATTCACCCAGCTTGGAAAATGAGTCCCAATCAACATCAATAATAGATTTTCCAAAATTCTAGACCTCCATTTTGTCATCTTCAGCCTCACAGATGCACACTTTCTATCTCATAACTTTTTGTTAAATTTTGTTCACATTTCTAGGTCTTTCAAGGTTTGGCATTTGACATTGTGTTGCATTGTCTTTTCCAAGTACTCACTTGGTGGTGAACCCCTCATTAGATCTCATTCATCCCCTAAGACTCTCCCTTTGCAAGATTTCAATCTCAAGTGTTTGTTCTTGAGTGAAATGTGTGAAGATTGTCTGTCTCCTTTTAGGTCCTAAACCCTAGAGGTGAAAAAGAGAGGTACCAATTTTATTCTTTTCAAGAACTATAGGAACCATTATTTGAAGTATCCTCATAAGGTAGAGAAAGTAGAGTAGGTAGTGAGGAAGAAGCAATAGATGTAGAATTCAACTATGAAAAGGTCTCATAAAACTAGATATTGAGCTAAATATATATCTATATATATATATATATATATATCTTTATCTTTTGCTAGGATAAAACAACTACTAATTCACATCCTTACAATAGGCAACATAAATTAATTGTTGACTATTTATTTATGTTTCCTTATGCCAACCATTCGATATGAATGCCCAAGCCTCACTAGAAAACACAATAGAAGGAAATAGAAAGATTGATATTTGACCAAGACTTCTTTGAAGTGATATCTAAAACTACATTGTTGGTATGTGGATGGAAATGTGTGACCAAAAAGGGGGTATTAAGTGGCCACTTTTTTTTTAAATCAATAAAAATTAATCTTGGATGAGAAATTGAAGTTAATTATGCTTAAAATTTGAAGATCTAACAAGAAAAAGAGTCATAGTAGTTTTGAATCTACTTTATAATTTTATTTTTTTTAAATGGTAAATATTAAGGGTTTAAAATAGAGGGAGGCCACAATGTACTCTTATTTTTATTAGAAAAATATGAAATAAATTTTGGTGTGTTCCCCCTAAAATATTAACTTTTCTTTAGCATTTCAATAAGTGTTTTGGTTGAATATTAGCTAACACCATGTAGTTTATGCCCAATTTGTGTGCTAATTTTTTAGTAAATATATGAGTTTTTGCTAATTTTAAAGTGACCACAACCTTGAAAACAAAAATAAAGTGAGTGTTTTTCACCTCATTTTTTCTAAAACAATTCAAAAGTCATTTTTTTTAATGTGTACATAAAATAGATTCTAGAATGTAAAAATGTAATTTTCTTCAAATAAAGGATGAATGAAAAAAATACCATACATATAATTTTTCAAAAAAAGAAAAAAAAGAGGAAGACACTAGCAAAAGAAATTAAAGATAAAAACCTTAAAATATTAAAAATGTAAAAAAAATGTTAGAGAGGTAAGAGAGAGCTTGAAATTATTATTGTATTTTCTAATCTCAACATTGAAATACTTGTAAAACTAATGGAGAGAACACTCAATACTTAGTCACACTTTTGCAATTTATAGAAAACACACCTTTGGGCATGGAAATGTGAGTCCAACCATTTAGGTTGGATGGTTAGGAAGTACCCAAGGCAGGTACAAACATGAGCACATTATAATGTTAGCATTTATAACATTCTTATATTTATTAAAAAAAAGGTAACATGGAGGGAGACATAGAGAGGAATATTTAGATAGGAAAAGAGAGATACAAATATATAGAGAGATGGAGAGAGGGAGAGATAGAGATAGAGATAGAGTGATATATATCTCCCTTTATTTCTATCTATCCCTCTATCTTTTCACCCTCTATTTCTCTCTCCTCTCTAAACCTATCTCTATATTACTTGTCTCTATCACTCTTTCCCCCTCTATCTCTATCTCCCTATCTCTCCTTCTTCCACTCTATTTGTATTTCACTATATCTATCTATCTCCCTTATTCACTCCATATATCCCTCTATACCTCTATCTCTATTTTTTTCTCTATCTATCTCCCTCTAACCCCACTCTATATTTTTCTATCCATGTCTCTCTACCTTTATATCCCTATATCTTTATATTTCTCATTATATCTCTATCTCTATATATATCTCTCTCTATTTAAATATACCTCCATCTCTCCCTCTCCCTCTCCCCCTCTCTATTTATTAAAATATCTCTCCCTATCTCCCTCCTCTCCTCCTCTCTTTCTCCCCTTCTCTAACTCTATCTCTCTATCTCTCCCCTCTCTTGATCTCTCCCCCTCTCTCCCTCCCTCTTTATCTACCTCGTCTCTATCTCTCTATTTGTGCCTCTATATTTTTCTATCCTTTTCTCTATCTCTCCCTCTCTCTATTTCTATTTTTCTATCTATAGTTCTCTTTGTGTGTGTATATATCACTCTATCTCACCCTTTATATCTCTCTGCATCTCCATCTATCTTCCTCTATCTCTTCATATTTACCTTTCCCTAGACCTATGTCCCTCTCTTTGTTCCTACCTCCCTATCTCTATCTTTCTCTCTCCTACTACCTCTATCTCTTTATATATTTATAATTTTCTCTTCCTCTCTCACTCTATATTATTTTATACCTCTCTCAACCTCTCTCCCTATGTATCTCTAGATACATCTATATCTATATCTCTATTTTCCTCTCTATCTCTCTCCCCATATATTTATTTCTCCAATGTCTCCTTGTATCTCTCTATCTCTCTCTACTCCTATATTTCTCCCTCTCTACCTCTATGTATATCACTTCCTATCTCTATCTTTATATTTTTATCTCTCCATCTCCCCCCTCTCTTTGTCTCTTCATTTCTCTCTCTCTTTCTCTCTCTCTCTCTCTCTCTCTCTCTCTCTCTCTCTCTCTCTCTCTCTCTCTCTCTCTCTCTCTCTCTCTCTCTCTCTCTCTCTTCTCCTATATCTTTACCTCACTATTTCTCCCTCTCCCTCTCTATATATTGTAGTGTTGAAAAATGTTGTTGGTGACACTTTCACACTGGTTTAGCTACTTCTTGTTAAATTAAGCTTAAAAGTTGCCTTGATGTGGTGTTGTAAGGTGTTTGACACATTCAAACTAGGTCTTGGGCCCTTGGAAACTTAATAAAATGCATTTAAATTGTGCCTTGTAAAGGTGTTGTAAAGTGTTGTAGTCCACTTTCACACTTTTCTATGATTTTATTAAGTATTTGAGCCTCATGAACCTATTTTTAACCAAAATGTGCTTAATTAATTTCTTTTCTTGGGTGTTGTAAAGTTTTGTATGTTCACACTTTCACACTTCTCTAAGGGTTTTATTTAATAATTGGGCTTTATAATGCTTTAATTGGCCTTAAATTGCATCCACAAGCCTTAATTAATGTATAATTTTGAGGATAATCTTGACATTAATCATCACCCAATCATAATTCAGGTGTTTTTGGCTTGTGTGGTCCAAATTTAGTGATCTAGAACTCATTTGCCACCTTGAACAAAGGAGTCCCACCTAGTTTTTTGGGTCCCAAACCTGATTTCACACCTTTCTAAGCACTTTTAAATTTTTCTCCCATACATTATGCCTAATGGGACTCATTCACCACCTTGGGCAAATGAGTCCCGTTTAGCTCAAAATTAAATTTAATTCAATTTTTTGGAGGGATTTTATCATCCTAGATCTGATGTCAACTTGTAGTGTTGTAATTTTGGGAATTCTTGCATAATTAAGTATAAATACAAGGTTATTTCACTCATTTTCACCCAAGACTTTTGTGAGAGCATTCATAATAGCAAGTTTGAGTTCAAAAGAGAATTCAGGAGTTTACAAGATCATTTTTAAGATAGTCAAGGGTAGAATTATTCATCAATTATTGCAGTAATTCAAGATCCATCATCATGTCAAATCTATATTAAGCTTAAAGCATGTTATTGAGCTAGTGTTGTGATGTAGCATTGAAGACCCATGATCAAGCATTATTCTAGACCTATTGTTAAGATCAAGAACTACATCCTTCATGGCCATTTCATGTTGAGTTTTAGATTTACAAGACATCATTTAAGGTATCATTTTTCAAGTTTCATATCCTATGTTTCATGTTTCATGTTCTTGTTTCATTGTTTCATCATTTGGTTTAATTACCTAAAAAGGGTTTGACCAAGGCAAACCTGTATTCACTAACAGTCAACAAGTTTTCTCCTCTTTACATGTTTCATTGAAAATCTACCTATGTTTTGGAGCTTGAAAGATCATTGAAGACTAGGTTACAAGCTTGGAGAAAGTTGTTGGAATTGTCTCCCCATTTGCATGGTTTTGATCTTCACTAAAAGGTCACCTAAATCCCTGAAATTAGAGTTTCAGATTCAGAAACCTCGATAAGTAGATTAAGAATACTAAGAAGAATATATTTAGACCTTGATGTTCTAGAAAATTCAAACTAGACTCATTCGCCACAAGTGGAGAATGAGTTCCACTATAGGTGTTCTTAATAAATTTATATAGATTTAAATACCCTTTTGTTTGAAACCTACTTTGATGCAAAAATTCAGAACTGGGACTGATTCACCCAGTATGGTGAATGAGTCCCACTAGGTCAAAAAGTCAGAATTTCTAGCATTTCAGTTTTCCTTCTAATCATCTTCAAGTTTCCAAGTGCCCACATTTCATCTTACAACTTGTTATTATGTTTTATATGAATTTCAAGGTCATTTAATTCAAGTTTTCATCGTATTAGGATTTTATATTCCATCTTGCATTTCATTATCTTTTCCTAGTCTAAACTTGGTTGTGAACCCCTCATTAGTTTATAATAAGCCCCTAGGACAACCCTCTTGCAAGATCTCTTTCTCCTTTTCATTGAGATCTCACGGGCATCCTTGAATGTTAGTTGGAGAAAAGTGATTTTCTATGTTCTAAACCATAAATAATCCATTTTTCGACTAAACATATATATATCTTGATAAGTAGGAGGTTTCTTCCACATCGTGTCAAATTATGATATTGCTATCAGAATTCAACTGTGTAGTTTTCGAGTCAAACTCATTGACCCATGATTCATGAGTAGTGGTTCACAAGAACCCATCTCTCATGATAATGAATGGTCCATTTAGCACTCATTGTATCTAGGTGATGCTCACAGAGGTGAAGCATTGATCTATCCTGGGAGGTCACCCATCCCTGTATTGCTCCAGCTCAAGCACGCTTAACCACAGAGTTTTCCCCAAGGTTAAGCCCAGTTAGCTTGCTACCCCATTTGCAAAACCTTCAACAAGTGTTGTGCCTTATGAACCATTCATTATAGAGCCCCTTTAGCTCATCAATTGATAAGTAGGAGGTTTCTTCCACAGCATGTCAAATTATGATATTGCTATCAGGATTCAACCGTGTAGTTTTTGAGTCAAACTCATTGACCCATGATTCATGAATAGTGGTTCACAAGAACCCATATCTCATGATAATGAATGGTCCACTTAGCACTCATTGCATCTAGGTGATGCTCACAGAGGTGAAGCATTGGTCCATCCCAGGAGGTCACCCATCCCAGTACCGCTCTAGCTCAAGGGGCTCTATAATGAGCTAAAAGGGCTCTATAATGAATGGTTCATAAGGCACAACACTTGCTGAAGGTTTTGCAAATGGGGTAGCAAGCTAAGTGGGCTTAACCTTAGGGAAAACTTCATGGTTAAGCGTGCTTGAAATGGAGTAGTACTAGGATGGGTGACCTCCTGGGATGGACCAATACTTCACCTCTGTGAGCATCACCTAGATGCAATGAGTGCTAAGTGGACCATTCATTATCATGAGAGATGGGTTCTTGTGAACCACTACTCATGAATCATGGGTCAATGATTTTGACTCAAAAACTACATGGTTGAATCTTGATAGCAATATCATAATATATATATCTTATTCACTCCATATCTCCTACTAAATATCTCTATATCCCTCTCGCTACTCGCTCTCTCTATGTGTATATATATATATATACTACTTTATATCTCCATCTCTCTATATCTCTACCTATCCCTCTCCATCTCTCTATATATATCTCCCTCTCTCTACCCTCTCATGCTCCCTCTCCCTCTCCCTATCTCTATCTCTATCTCTATCTCTCTCCCTTTTCTCTACCTCTATCTCTCTACCTCATCCATCTATCCCTTTATTCCTCCTTTTTTGTCTCCCCCCTCTCTCTCTCTTCCTCCTCTCGCCTCTCCCACTCCCCTCTCCCATTTTCTCCATATCTTCTTATATATGTAAAGAGTAAAAAAAATCATCCTATGTTTTGGGAGATAGAACAATAATTTTTCACAAGTTTCATTCAAGGAAACCCTAGAGATCTCAATCTATGGATGGAAATTAGGGAAAGATATATACAGTAAGGTGTCCCAGGGGTGTGATTAAAGACTAAAAGGGGGTTCACCACTAAGCTAGGGCTTGGAAAGACAAGAAATGTAAATGATATGCAAAAATTAAGTAAATGACCTAGAAATGAACTCAAATCAAAACAAAAAAGTGAGAAAGTATAGATGTGCACTTGAAAATTATAGAGGCTTGAATGAGGGTCTGGAATCTTGGAAATACTTATCTTTAATTCACACTGGGACTCATATGCTAGTAGGGGTGATTTAGTCCTAGAATAGGGTTTCTGACAAAAACTAGAATTTGGAACTGGCAACTCAAGATCTGCTGGAAATATCTGAAATCAAGTATACAAGCACTCATACGCCACAAGTGGTGATTTAGTTCCAATATTACAGTTGATCTAAAAATATGATATCCTATTATTAGGTTCTCCTGTAGCTTCTCTCCTATCAAATGTTTGAGTCTGAAACATTGAAATGTAATCTATAGGTGACTTTTCGTGATCTTGCAATGTAGATAACTTTGACAACTTGACAACTTTTTTCCAATATTTCTCTTCAATGAATCTTCAACCTAGATCTACAAATCACACATCAAAGAGAGGGTAAATTTTTTTTTTGTTATTGGATAGGGGTTTTCCTTGGTCAAACCTTGAAATGAAATGAAATAGAATAAAGGAATAATTAATAAACAAATAAGATATATTGCAACTCACCAAGCCCTAAGAATACATGTTGCAGTCTTGTAAGTAATGGCTAGCATGAATGTATATTTTGACTCTTGATTGTATGCTATGGATCTTGACTTGAATGCATGCTTGAATAATAGGAACCTACATCACAAATGTTATCTCAAAAACAAACATGATGCATGATGACTTTGACATGATGCTCGAATCTTGAATAATGCTCCAAAATGCTCAATGATCAACTATTGAAATCCATTGAATTCTCTTGAATACTCTTGTAGTCACAAATTTTCTATAAAATTTCTTGCATAAAAATTCTAGGAGAAAATATGTGAAATAACCTTGTATTTATACTTATTTATGCCAAATTTCTTGAAATTACCGCCCTACAAGCCAACATTAGATCTAGGAGAAAAAAATCCTACCAATAATTTGCATTTTAACTAGGTCCAAACTAAGTAGGACTCATACACCATTTGGGGTGTATGAGTCCCATTAGGCCAAGCTTGGGACACATTTTTCAAGAAAGGTTTAATTTTATGTCAATTTTAGGTTTAGGCCTCAAAACCTAGGTAGGACCCATATGCCCAAGGTTGAATATGAGTCCTAGATCATTGAATATGGGTCGTACAAACCTAAATCATTGAATTATGATTGGTCAATTGATATGTGTTGCGATTATCCTCAGAAAGATGCATTAATTAAGGCTTGTGGATGCAAAATAGGACCAAATAAGGCATAAAGAAGCCCAATTTTAGAATGGAGGGCCCAAACAAGTGTGAAAATGTAAAAGACTACATTTTTCTGCACTAAATTTATCCTCCACTTTATTGAGAGGATTAAATTGCTTCATACTCACACTAAAGTAGACAAACTCGCATCAAGAGGGGTTCAAATGTACTAATGCTAGTGAGATAGGACAACAAAAATGAAGAGGGATGATCAAGCCCTTGGGATCAAGATCCTAAGGAAAACCAAAATAGGAACAAAGGAATAAGAATGTAAATAATATAAGAGCAAGAACAAAGAACAAGAATACACTGCCAAAGAAATAGAGAGAAAACAAAACAAAAACAAAAAAAGGGGTGGATCAAGCTTCAACCATTTATCCTGCACATTGTGAATCGAATCTAAGCTGCTTGTCCAAGAAATTTTACAAGTGGAGCACGATATCCACTATGAAAACCAAATGCATGCTCATAAGGGCTAGTGGAACCCTAGGTTGAGCCCCCCAGTGAGACACATACACATGCAGTTGGTATGCACTCACACAGACAAGAAAGTGGCTATGGAGAATTCATGCCTAAGTTCGGCTCCCATATGTAAAACAATACCAAAGCTATACCTTTTGTTAACTTTGACAAGGTGCCACACAAATATGAACTTCAAGCTTCATGAGACAAAAAAATCTTTGTATGCTTGAAACTCATTGAAAGGCATAAAATAGTATGCTCCCATGTTTACTGTATAGGATAAAAAATTTCTCCATGTTTCATTCAAGGAAACCTTAGAGATCTCAATCCTAGGATAGAAATGAGAGAAAGAGATCTACAATAAGGTGTCCTAGGGTGTGATTAAGGACACAAAAGGGGGTTCACCACCAAGCTAGGGCTTGGAACGACTAGTAACATGCAAAACCTAATGATAAAACCTAGTGATATGCAAAACTTAAGCAAATGACCTAGAAATGAATGCAAATCAAAATAGTAAATTGGAAAATTATAGAGGTGCACCTATAAACCTAAGGAGGCTTGAATGAAGGTATAAAATCTTAAAAATGTTGATTTTGATGCACACTAGGACTCATACTCCAGTAGTGAAAATTTAGTCCTAGTTAGGATTTCTGGGAAGCAACTGGAATCTGGTAGTGACAAGTCTGGAAATTCTAAAATATAGAAAAAGAACTATACTGGGACTCATACACCAGAAGTGGCATATCATTCATGTTCTACTTTTTTGGTAGGTTAAGATTTGAATCTGATCTCCTATCTGTGCTCTTCCTTCTAAACCCGATTTATTGATCTGAACCTGTAAAAAGGACCTACAAGACAGAATATTGTGTTGATTTGCTTATGGGGGGTTTGCCTTGGTCAAACCTCTAGTTCAATAGCTAAACCTTGATAGAAACAATGCATCTTGAAAGTAAATTTGAATATAAACCCTAATCTTATATTCCTCTAATATTAGGAAATCTAAAATGTAATACAAACCTATTCTAATGTGCTAGAATGAGATACATGAATGAAGCATGAAGTTGATGACTCACTTTGGGAGATATCTAATCACCTCAATAAGTCACAATGATGTATGTACCTTCCTTTGGACTAAAATTGGAGTGATAATGGAGGATAGAATCACTTACGAAACAAGTCATTGGGCTTGGATTGATGGCTAGTTGCATCTCCCCAACCTAGAATCCATCATGATTCACTATATAAAACCATCATCAATCCTTGAAAATGATAGATCTTGGATGAAAGTGAGCTTGAAGACCTACAAAAACACTACAATGATGCTCCAAGACTTTAACTTTTCTTGCTAATTGCTCTTGAATGCTTAAGTGCTTATGAAAGCTTAGATCTTGAATTTATTTTTCTAGATGAAAATAATGATTTGAAACCTTGATTTTATAGGAACTTCATCTAATTTACCATTTATTAGATATCAAATTATGACATCAACCAAGAATTTGAATTGAAAAACCTTAATTTCCCACTCAAAACCTAAAAAGGGGTCACACGAGACTCATATGCCTCTTGTGGTGTATGGGTCCTACCTAGGGGGACTCATATGCCCAAGGTGGCGTATGAGTCCCAACCTAACTTTTTGGGATGATTAAATGTCAGGTTGTTAGAAAATTTAATTCTTTTGTTGATTTTGTTAGGATTTTAGTTTAAATAAGCCTTGAGATCTAAAATAAAGGGTCTTAGGGGCCTATTAATGATGATCTAAAGGGTTATGAATGTGAGGGTGCACTAAAATAGGTCCAAATTAAGTGCGAAATTGTACCATCTCCAAGAGTGTACATTTTTCTATGCTACATTTAGCCCCCACTTTAGTGCCCATATGACTCTACGTACATATGCAAGCTAAAGGAATTCGAACAGTAAACTTCATTTCATAAAAGGATACTCATATGGATTCATTTGTGAGCATGGGAGAATGAAGCCCCCACTATAGCTATCTACAAAACCACAATGTTAGGAACCACATCTTGCAAAACCGATTCGTTAGCCATTCAAAAATCCTCTTATCCAACTTTATTACAAAATCAAATTTGAGGGTAGATGTATACTCCCCCTTAATTTCGCTTGCTTTATGGAGGTGGAATCAAGGTAGAAATCTAACCATATTGAGTTGCATGAGTCATATCATAGGGTATTTATTTGTACCATTGTACCATACCATATAATGATAGATATTTGATGAGAATAGGAGAGGAATCACAAATCCAATGCAACAATCAATGTCCAAAATGAAGCTCTCTAGCCCCTAGTACGCTAGGTTGAATGAAAAATCACTTTAAATCATAATATGAAAATGACGTAATTTAAACATATAGGAGTAAAAAGTGAATTAATTTGTAATCATTTTTTCTTTGACCTTCTTATAGTTTTATTTTGGTGGAGAGTGAGCGATAATTCCAAGCGTACAAGAATGTTCACCCCCGAGACTTAAGAACCCTTGTGAGGAGGTGGCATGAGGTGATCTACAACATCCTATGAATGAATTATTTTGTGCCTTACCTTAATTTTAAACATTTATCTTATGTTTTTACGTATTTTTAGATAGATTTAGGACCCTAGAAGAAAAAGTCACAGTGTCCCTTTTTTTTGCAGTGTCCTCTTTTTTTGAAAACTGTCACACATTTTCGTGAAGTGTCCCACTTTTTCGCAAAGTGTCTCATTTCTTTGTGAAGTGTCCCAAAAAGGGAATAAAGTGTCTAGGACCCTTAGAAAAGTACCCTATGATGAACATCCAGAATACTGAGAGGGGGGGGGATTGAATCAGTATTCCATAAACTAATAATAAAATCCCCTTAACCATTATCATAATTTTGACTGAATCAACAAGAGAGAACATAGAAACAAGACAAAGCAATCATACACATGAACACTAGGATTTTTACATGGAAAACCCATAATGGGAAAAACCACGGTGAGGGTTAACTCACAATATATTATATTCGGAAACAAAATATTACGAGGCTCACAACTAAGACTCACTGTCCTTAAAAGGATCACAACCTGAGTACCAAAGATGACTCACTGCCAAGATACAATGATGGTGGATCACTTCCAAAATGATAAATTAATTGAATACACCTTCAATGTGTAGGTTTTAGTTTCATTGAAGCTCAAAATATAAAGTACTGCATCACTCAAAAAACTTGTATTACTGATAAAGAATTTAGGCATTGATCTTCTCCTTCATTCAAATTCACTTCTCACTTGATTGTTCATACACCCACATATCTCTCTTTTCCCACACTCTCACTTGCACACTTTTTTCACTTACTTCTATCTCATATTTATACAAGTATATCTTATTCATCAATTAGGTCGACCTAATTGGATGAACACAAAATAATCAAAACTTTTCTTCATCGGCACCATATAAGATTTAATCATTTCATCCATGTAGTGCATTATACCAAATTGGCTATTAGTCTTCATAATCTATTGCATTTGCTGGGTCGACCAAGAATAAACCACAATTCTCCAAGCTGGAAAATAATCCTCAAAGCAAACACCTTCTAAATATGAGAGCACATTAATTTCCCATCATACTACTAGTAAAGAGACTATCAACAAAACCACCAAACAAGAATGTTCACCTTAGTAGAATGTGGAGTCTCCCACATAGTATACCTCACATAGAGCAATAGTAGGATAAAGAGTTAAACTCTGTTAGAGATAACTTTATGTTCATATCAAAAGATGTCTCAAGATCGAAGATATAGCTTTTCGAATGAGTCAATAAAACATGGTTAGGAGATCAGAGTCATCAGATCTTGTGACAAGTTCTAGACTCAAATACCAACATATTGATCCATCATAAAGGAGTATTACCAGTAGAGAACAACTTCTGGTAAACTAAGCAAACTTCTCATATAGTTATCACCAAGTAGTTATTACCATGTTGACATCAATGAAAACATAGGAACAACTAGCAAAATCATCCATACTTCATACTCATGTTGCAAAGCTTCCAAAAATCTCCCCCTTTGGCATAGATGACAACATGCATGACAAAAAAATTTCAAGTATACCGCATTGAATGTTATGACTACTCCCCTATCAAAATTGTTCTTCATTAATTTTTTTTTCCTCTAACTCTTTATCTCTTCATCTCTTTCTCTCTTCCCCTTTGACATCAATGACAAAGCAAGGGGTCCATTATAAATGTACATATGCATAAAAAGGTAGTCAAAAAGATATGAACACTGAATTAACCTAAAGAAGAACCTCTGAGACTCTCCAGGATAGCCTTCCATGATGCTTTACCTTCTTCCCATGAACCTTGAACAATGTATAGCTCAAGTTCAGTTAGAGACTCTAAACTATTTGTTAAAGTATTGGGATTAAGATTGATCTCTAATAATTCACCAATACAACTAAGAGCACAAGAAACAAAAGTATTTATGAATTTAATCATGTCTCTGAGTGTCACAAACTTCTTGATAACATGTGTCCTTCGATCTTGTAAAGAGAGAATTTTTTCCTAAAGATGCACAATGTAGGACCACCTATGATTATCTCTATCTTCTACTAATTTGCATGTATCTACCTGAGTGCTTAGTCAAGACTCACTCATCCTTATCTCATTTCTCATATTCAATGTATTGCCAAACCAATCTAGACAAAAGGAAAGTATTTCCTGTACGTCTTTTTCACAACCTTGTACACTCTCCAATTCCTTCATTACTCAATTGTGTGCATTCACACATTCTACTTTGATATCATTCAAATTTTCTTCATCAGACCTAATTCTAGTAGACTTTCAAAGAATTAATCATGCCACAGAGATTCTCAACAATAGAAATAGATGAATCAAAATTAGCATCAGGAATAACCTCATGCAAATCTTCTAGAGCTGTCTAAATATTCATTATTTCATGCTCATACTCAAGCTTACTTTCTTCTGCACCTTCTAGCTTCACTACACTCTTCCTCTTCTTTCATGTTCTAGTCATGCTACTGGAGGTACTTTCTTCATTGAGATGATTAGGGCTTTCCAATAAAATTTTAGCATATATATCAATTTCAGCCTCTGACACTTCATAATTCAATTTACATATCCAAAATAACCTTGATTCAACTGCTTCCATGTGACAGAAACCTATAGACACAAGAAATTTTTTGCTTTTGGAGTATCTTTTCAAAACAGTTACTATAGTTCTAGACCTTTTGTTCATCCTCATCTAAAATGTTCCAAAGAATTCAGCTAGGGCAGATTCTTGTGCATCCAAACTACGAAGATTTATGATGAAGTTCCTGATTTGATAAGCAATAGGCTCTATATTTAACCATTATATCCTTCCTATTACCAACAATTCTTTCAAAAAGTAAAAGAGTAGACAAACAACCAAATTGCCATGCTGAAAATTATTCTTCTTACTCTTCTTAATCTCCTTTAAATTATTCAAAAGACTTATGTAAATTAGTTCACACAAGTCATATTCCATACCTCTTATTACCATATCAACAACAATATTCACCGCAGTAGTAGAAACTATAGAGTCATTGTTAGGGATACAAACATTATGAGAAATGACCATAGAAGCATACCTTCTTACTAGATCAACAATTGATCTCAAACCGATCTCTTTTCCTTTAAAAATCACACCTGTAACCTTAATTTTTTATTTCTCATTCATAGTCTTCAATTTAGGAACCGGTCCGGAGGAACACAAACTAGTTACATCTCTAATTGCTTCTTTGGTGACTTGATGTGCCTCATCCATCCACAAAGATTCATCATGAATTATTCTCAATACCATCCGAATATATTTCTTCTCAAATTCAAACAAAGGAACTTTTCTCCAAACATCCAACTTCTTCTCAACTAATATGCTCTAGGCATCATGATTCTCTTTCAATTCATTTTTCGAAAGCACATTGGACTGAACTAGCGACATTTCTTCAATTTAATTGTAAAAAATTGCATAGATATCTTCTATCTAGGAAACATTCTTGGAGGGATGCAAGAGAATGCAGCAATATAATCTTCTGACACATTCCTCATATATCTCTTCAACCTATCTTTATCCACACAATTCACAATACCTCTGAAAATGTCAACAAGAAATGTATAGATATCCTACTTTTGGAGCTCACTTCGAATTCATTTTATACATTCTTCAAATTCTGAAATTTTGAATTCCATTCTAAACTTCCTTTGCATGCTTCTCTTAAAATAAATAGGCCTTTAATTTCATCTAAACTTATTCTTTTCATTTCGAATGATTTTGCAATAAATGTTCCAACATGTAGGTAGATTGCCTCGAAAACTGTGTATTCCCTCATTCTTTCAATTTATGTAGACCTCATTCTTCACACATGCGACTAATAAAATACCTTGATCTTGTTACCACATTAAATATACTTCTATCATGATATAACACAAGTACCAATAAGGGGGTTTATTAGATTTTCTGATGATTGCTCCCCCTTAACCCCTGCTTTCATTTAGATATTGACGAGAGTATCTGTACCGGAGGTCAGCATAGATAAGATTGATAATTCGTTTCTCCAAATAATTTCTATTTCTTTCCTTGCATTTTGCGGATCAAAGGTTTGATCATTCTTCTTTCTTCTACTTTTATTGCCAAGATGTTCCGATTTTGTGAACTTAAATCAAGTAACATTCTTCTTTCCATTTTCCCTTTTATCCAATAGACTATCTTTATATCCATTCTTCTTGCCCTTGAATCATTCACATTAGTTTTGCAGTCCTTTGCCTTATGACCAAATTTCTTGCAGGAATGACAAACACCATTGAAGTATAAATACCTTTTTGCATCATTCCATTTGATAGGAGTTTTTACGCAAGCGCTTCTTTGCTCCTTGACTTTTCTATCTTTGTACCATGTCTTTTTACTAGTGAATTGATTTCCTTTAGAACTCTTACCTTTTTCAAACCCTAAACCACTCTTATCCATTTCTGGCTTTTGAAAGGTAATCAATTCATCAAGCATCATTGAGCTTTTCTTAAATTTGTCTTCAAAACTCTTTTCCCTTTCCAGATTAGATCTTAGGATTTTTGCTTCTAATTCCAACTTTGCGCATTCATTCATCTTCTTTTGAATTTCAATTCGTTTACATTCTTCAATTCTTCTCTTCTCATCCAATTGTTCTAGTAGGCTAGTGATGATTTCTTCTCCTTCAGTCAACATATCACATGCAACCAGACTTGTACTTTGGGGTAAAAGCAAGAAGTTGGGTCCACAAAGAGGGGAAGTTTTGGCCAAAACAAAAATCTCGTAGAAAACACGTACACATTATTAAAAAAATGTGTATGTGTTATGCTTCGAGCACCCAAGCTTCAAAAATATGCATGCACTAAAAAACGTGTACGCATTTTATGACACATACAAGTCATTTATTTAAAAAATAAAATACCTTTTAGAAATGCACGCACGTTTTAAAATATGTACACGTTTTAAAATATGTACGTGTTTTACAATATGTATGTGTTTTGTAACGAAAAGCGTGTACACATTTCTAAAAAGTTTTTAATTTAATCAAGCAAATAAAGAACACTTATGTGTTCTCTAACGCATATGCATTTTTAAAAACAGGTACATGTTTTAAAATTTTGAATCCCCAACCCATATGCTGCCTCGGTTTTAGGGTCGGGAAAGGCTTGGCAACCCGACCCTTAGCCTTTGACTTGCAACTAAAAAAATAAGGCAGGTTCAAAAGAATTGTCCAACTTTGGCAATATGGTTGATGGACTTTCTTTCTAAATCAATCTATAAAATTAAAACCCATTAGAGAACATGATGTTTAGTTTCCAAATATATAATTTTTTTAAAGATTGGATTATATTTGTTATTTTTTAATTATGTAAGAAAACTAGTCCATAAACTTGAAATATCAGATTGTTTTTGTTTTTTAATAACTTTTTCTTGGTTAATTTTCTTGTAAAAAAATTTCTATGGCATCAATGTTCAGACAATTCTCTACACAATGAAAAAAAAGATTCAAAAAATGTTTATTTTAGGTCCAATTATCCTGTCCGTACATGTTGATTTTTAAAAACAACAATTAAGGCCAATAAAAATTCAACAAAAATAAAATATTCAAAAAAAATTACAAAATATATCCTCATCAATCTTCATTTTGTTGGCTATCTTTCCCCAAAAAGAACTAGAAAAATATTTTTATTTGGGTCAAAAAGTGGTGTATGTACACGTGCATGGTATGGTAAAAAAAAAGCCTTTTAAAAAGTGGTTTTTATAAATCCCTATCAAAATTCGATTTCTATCATCTGGGTATTTGAATAAATTACATATTTTGAAACTAGATTCAGAATTCTATATTTCATATTACTGACTTTTTTTAAGATTCCTTGTGTAAGTGCCTCAAATTTTCAGTCCAAAAAGGACAGATTCTAAAAAACAGCAAAAACACTTCCACTTTTTGAGCTTTTTGTGGACCCTTGCATCAAACCTTTGTAGCTTTTCAATATGCTCATTTTATTTTATCAACTTGTCCTTCAAGGCTTCCATTTCTTCTGAAAATTTGGCAGGGGAAATTTTTGAAGGAAAAAATTTCTCATGTTCAAATTTTGGGACCTTCCTCAAGCTGTTAGGCTTCTTCTTAGGAACCAAGCTTCGATACCAAATGTTGAACATACAAAATAGAGGGGTTGAATCAATATTACACAAAATAATAATAAATTCTACTTAACCATTATCTCAATTTCGACTGAATCAACAAGAGAGAACATAGAAACAAAATAAAGCAATCATACACATGAACACCAAGATTTTTACGTGGAAAACCCATAATGGGAAAAACCATAGTGATTTTTAACTCACAATATATTATATCCAGATATAAAATATTAAAGGGCTCACTGCCATGAGTCACTGTGCTTAAAAGGCTCACAACTTGACTACAAAATATGGCTCACTTCCAAGATACAATGATGAACTGGTGGAATACACCTTCAATGTGCAGAGTTTAGTTCCGCTAAAGCTTAGAATATAAAGCACTGCATCACTGAAAAAAATATATATTACTGATAAAGAATTTAAGCATTGATCTTCTCCTTCATTCATATTCATTTCTCGCTTTCTTGTTGATACACCCACATATCTCTCCTTTTCCACACTCGCTTGCACACCCTTTTCATTTTCTTCTATCTCATATTTATACAAGTATATATTATTCATCAATTAGGTCAGCCTAATTGGATGAACACAAAATAATCAAAACCTTTATTTGTCGACACCATATAATATTTAATCATTTCATCCATGTAGTGCATTATACCAAGTCATCTATTAGTCTTCATAATATATTGCATTCGCTAAGTTGGCCAAGACTAAACCACAATTCTCCAAACAAGAAAATAATCCTCAAAGAAAACACCTTTCAAATCTGAGAGCACATTAATTTCTCATCATACTACCAGTAAAGAGACTATCAACAAAACCATCATACAAGAATGTTCACCTTAGTAGAATGTGGAGTCTCCTACACAGTATACCTCACACAAAACAATAGTAGGATACAGAGTTAAACTCTTTCAGAGATAACTTTCTATTCATAGCAAAAGACATCTCAAGATCCAAGATATAATTGTTTCAATGAGTCAATAAAACATGGTTGGGAGATCAAAGTCATATAAGATCTTGTGATAAGTTTCAGATTGAAATACCAACATACTAATCCATCAAAAAGGAGTATTACTGATATAGAACAACTTCTGGTAAACCAAGAAAACTTCCCATATAGTTAGCACCATGTAGTTATTACCATGTTGACATCAATGACAGCATAGGAACAACTAGAACAATCATCCATACTTCATTCTCATGTTGTAAATCTTCCAACACCCCAAAGCAACTTTAGCACACTTCTTGACTTTTGATGTATAGATTTAAGATATTTAGACTATTTATAGGTGATATTTTTTCATTATTGTTAGATTCCTCCACGATCACGACAACATCTCATCGATAGATTATTTTTTTGCCTATGAGACCTTTTCATGACATTGTCAAAGGATAATAGATAGACCTTACAAGCCATTGGGATTTACTGGTCGTACCTCATGCATCCCATGAGGTACCATGATGCCATGTTAATGGCACTAGTAGAGAGATGGGATGCAAAAACTTGTACCTTTCAACTCCTGAAAGGCAAGATGATGATCACCTTGGAGGATGTGCATCACATTCTTCAGGTTCCCATCCAAGGTGAGAGAGTCCATTTTGTAGACGACCAGTCTTTTCATGAGATGAGGTATGAAACTTAGTACTACCTTGGAGGGCCAGTTCAAGATGAGATCGTTAGGCCATGTATTGAGCTATAGTGGCCACTTCATACATGATCACTTTTGAGATAGATAATGATATTCAACATAACACTAGTACTAGTTCTTGATGGCTAGGGAGAACACCTGGATGGAGGCCTACTTCACATGATACAAGAGATGGAGCATCACCAGATCATTTATGCCTTGGGTCATAGCATGCTTGCACATCTCTACTATGATCTTGGTTTCTTTTCTTATCATAAGGTCGAGATCATGGTACATTGTATGCTATTACAAGTTTGGTGCCTAGATAATATCACATACACTAGGCCAATATAATTTTCATCTATATCTTCCTTGGGCTATCCATGTTCCTTCAGTTACCCATTGAGGTGAGTGTGGTAGTATGAAGATTTCTATTTTTGGAGAGTCTGATTTGACCAACTAGATCAGGATGAAGTCCTTTGGAGACCTTACTAGCTAATACCATAGTGGTTGGATGAGACTTGACAGTTGAGGAGGATGTGAAGGGATATGTTTTGAAAGGTAGAATTTTTTTATTGGTTTCCACCTAGGAGGACAATTTTCACTAACTTTCACTCAAGAACAAACCCTTGAGATCTCAATGCAAAAGAGAAAGAGATCTTGCAAGCGGGTTGTTCTAGGGACTGAGTGTGATCTAATAAGGGGTTCACCACCAATTTTAGACTTGGAAAAGATAATGAAATGTAATATGAAAGGAAAAACCCTAATTGAATGCAAAATAACACTAAATGACCTAGAAAAGTGAATGAAACAACACATAAAATTACATAATAGACTATGTGCACCTGGAAATTCAGAGATGGTTGGATGGAGATCTAGAACACTAAAAATTCTACTTTTAATGCTGACTGGGACTCATTCGCTAAGCTAGGTGAATCAATCAAGATTCTGGGAAATTCTGTGCAAACAATAATTTTCTAAATGTGAAATGAAACTAATTCCCAATTTAAAATGCAGTAATTAAAATGATTTCATAATTTGATTTCTAAAACAATTTATGCACAAGAAATAATATAATATTAAAAAAATTTCAACTAAATGAAATATAATAAATTAATTAACCATTGTGCTCAATTCTTTCAATCAATCATGTCGTAAATAAATTATTAATTTAATAAACTTAAAATATTTACACACTTTATTGCTCAAATAATTAGTAATACTTATCTTTGAAATGTGCAGAAGAAATCCCAATTATTGCTTTAATGGTCCTTGGTTCAACCTCTTCCATCTGTGAGCATTCTGGGAGGAAAGCGTACTTTGTCGCTCTACATGAGTGCTAGTTCCACCAGAATAATGCTCAACACTCGTGCCACAAAAACCATGCCCTAGCCAGGACTGTCTTGAGTGCACGCACTTGTACCCTAGGTTTGACACCCACTATAGGAGTACCCCTTCTTCATCCTACTCACACCTTGCTAACCTAGAACCCTATTCCCGCAATGTGTCGTACTTGTTTTTCCCTTTTTTTCCTCTTTGTGTAAATAATTTAGTTTTCACGAGTTTTTATACAACATAAAGGGTAGTTCCAATTGACACACCCTTTTATAAATAATTACAAAATCCCATGGAAACTCTAATTATTGTTTTATTACATTTTATTTCTTGAACTATTACATTAGTTCTCATTTTACTTTTATTCTCTTTTATTTTTTTCCTTTTTTTCTTCCACAAGGAAAAATTCTCGTAACAATTCTCCCCCTGTTGTTTAGCTGCTGCCTTCAGTAGCTTGATGATTTTTTTCATCACACATACATATAAATAAAATAACCTTTAGTTAAACAAATGTGGATATTGGTCTTTAATAAAATCAACATTTTCCCAAGTAGCACTATCAATATCACAATGACTCCATTTAATTTTTACTTCATTTATAATCTTGTTTCTCAATATTCTAGATTGTCTTTCAATTAATTGTTCTAGTTCAATATTAAATTCACAAGAAGGTTCAATAGAAATACTTTTCCAATAAATAACATGATTTACATTATATACATATTTCTTAAGTAAACTTACATGAAATACATTATGGATTTGTAATTGAGGGGGTAAAGAAATTTTATAAGCAACATCCCCTAATATTTCTAAGATTTCAAAATTTCCACGAAAACGAGGAGGTATCTTAGAATATTTACCCAATTTTAACGAACTCCTTTTTGGTTTGAATCTAAGGAAAACATGTTCACCAACCTCAAAATCTCGACTAGACCTCTTAGAGTTTTCCCAACTTTTTTACCCATCTTGGGTAGCCTTCATATTTTGTTTGGCTTTATTAATAATAGCTTCCATCTCTAACAAGTTTTCAAAATTTATGGATAGGATCTAACCATGAAATGGGTGTATTACAATTTCGACCATAGACAACTTCAAAAGGGGACATCTTAATGGTGGAGTGATATCCTTGATTGTATGCAAACTCTACCCAAGTGTAAATAGTCTTCCCATGACCCAATTTTATCCATGGTATACATTCATAACATGTCTTTTAAGATTGTATTTACCCTTTCTGTTTGGTCATCAGACTTAGGATGATAGGCAGTACTAAAATTTAAATGAGTACCGAGTTCCACAAACAAAGATTTCCAAAAGGAGGAGGTAAACCTAGGATCTTGATCTGAAATAATGTTCTTTGGAATACAATGTAGCCTAAAAATCTCTTTGAAAAAAATGTGGGCAATATTAGAAGCAGAGTATTTTATTTTGATAGGTCACAAATGTGCCATCTTGGTTAATCTATTCACCACTACAAAATTAGAATAATTCCCTTGACGTGTTTGAGGTAATCCTGTAATGAAGTCCATACTAATTGAATCCCATTTCCAAGTCAGAATAGAAAAGGGTTGCAAGAGGCTTGGAGGTTTACATTGTTCTACTTTTACCTTTTGACAAGTTAAACATTGTTGAACATAGGTACGGATTTCAATCTTCATTTGAGGCCAAAAGTAGTTTCTTTTGATTGAGAGATAGGTTTTCTAGAATCTAGGGTGTCTAGCTATTGGTATATCATGAGAATCTTTCAATATTTGTGATTTAATATTATCTATAATGGGAATGCACAAACTTCCTTTATAATAAAGGAGACCATCGTTACTTAACAAATAAGGTTCTAATCGATCTTTCAAATGGACATTAGAGGAGCGATTTTGGAGACCTTCATAAATGGGTTGAAAATAGTCATCAATAAGTAACTTGGATTTTATATCTTGTTCAAATTGGCTTCTCTTGAGGGTCAAGGAATTTTACAACCATTTTTGACTTAAGGCATCTGCCACTACATTTTCTTTTCTAGGAACATATTGGATGGTGAAAGAATATTCAGTTAAAAGGTTCATCCATATTCTTTGTGTCATAGTGGGGTGAGGTTGAGTATAGATGTGTTGGAGACTACGATGGTCAGTTTTTAATATAAAATTATTCCCTAGTAAATAATGGCGCCAAAAATTTAAAGCATGGACAATGCCTAGTAATTCAAGATCATGGATTGGATAATTTCTTTCAGCAGGTAATAAATTTATAGATTCATAACACACAACCTGGTTATCTTGCATTAGGACACCACTAATACCTATACCACATGCATCGATGATTACAAAAAATGGCTTACTAAAATTTGGAATACAAAGAATAGGTGTAGATGTAAATAGAGTCTTTAGTGTGTGGAAAGCTTTATCCCATTCTGGGGTCCAATTATAGTTTTTTTCTTTCTTGGTTAAATCGGTCAAAGGTGAGGCTATCTTGGAATAATTCTTAACAAAATGAAAATAAAACCCAAACAATCCTAATAAAATTTTGACTTCATGCACATCCTTTAGGATAGGCCAATCTTGAATTGCCTTAATTTTAGGAGGGTCGGGTGAAATACCTTTTTCAGAAACAATATGTCCTAGGTAGGATACTTCTGATTTGAATAATTCACACTTGCTAAGTTTGGCATATAACTTATTCTTTCGCAAGGTTTCTAGTCCCATTTTGAGATGTTCTTCATGTTCTTTTTCATTTTTTGAGTATATTAAGATATCATCTAGGAAAATGATTACAAACACATCCAAAAATGGGTGAAAGATGTCATGCATTAAGGTCATAAAATTTGTAGGTGTGTTAGTTAAACCAAAAGGCATAACTACAAATTCATAATGAACATATCACGTTCAAAATGCAGTTTTGGAAATGTTAGATTCTTTAATACGAATTTGATGGTATCCTGATAGTAAATCAATTTTGGAAAAACATTTAGCACCATGTAATTGATCTAGGAGATCATCAATTCGAGGTAAGGGATACTTATTTTTTATGGTTAATTTATTAAGTTGTCGATAGTCTATGCATATCCTCATAGTTCCATCTTTCTTTTTGATGAACAATACTAGTGCACCCCAAGGCGAGACACTTGGTCTTATTTTTCCTTCCTTAGTTAATTGTTTCAATTAAATTTTTAGTTTTGTTAATTTAGGGATAGATTGATGATAGGGAGCTTTAGAGTCTGGTTCTGCTTTGGGAACTAGAAATCAATTGCATGTTCTACACATCTTTTTGGCGGAAGACTATCTAACTCCTTAAGAAAAACATCTTTAAATTTTTGTACTATCTGTTTGATATTAATGTCTAACTTGAATTTATCACATATTTGAAAAAGCATAGCACAAAATATCTTGTAATTTTTCCTAGCACTACACTTGATTTGCATAGTCGAAATGGTCTTAATGTGAAGAGGTCTTTTCTCACCCTGTAAAATTTGGCATGTCCCCATGTTAGAGTTTATGATTACTTGTTTGGTTTCACAACCAAGGAAGGCATTATTTCTTTCCAACCAACTCATGCCTAGAATAGCATCATATTTACCAAGATTCAATACATGAAAATGATCACGTGTTACAAAGTTATCTAACTCAAATTCTAAGTTTTCAATAAGTGTACCAGTTTGTTTTACTATACTACCATCTACCATTTCCACAACTAAGGGCTCAATTAAATTATATGAAATTTTTAGTTTAGAGACAACTTTAGGAGAAATAAAATTATGGCTACTACCAGAATCAACAAGAAAGATAATAGGAAGATCATGTATGAATCCTTTTATTTAAATTAAGGAGGGTTGAAAATGCACCATACCTGCATAAATGGCTACATAGATCTTCATGTTGGGTTGTGGAGTAGAGGTAGTTGTGCCCTTGTTTTTTGGTTTATAGTATTCTTGTCTACGAGGGCAACAACGTTGGTAATAGTTCTCACCACAAGTTCAACATTTTATTTTAGGAGGTGTTGGTTTATTTTGATTGGGTCTAACCATCTTGGTGAATCGACAATGGAATTTATTTTGACCAAATTCATTGTGCTTTCTTTTACTCTTTTCCCTAGCTTGCCTTTAAATTTGATCAAGTGTTTCAAACTTCTCTGTGATTTGGACTACTTCATCTACTAAGGTGGGTTTACCACACCACACATTAGCTTGTTATGCATGTCTTAAACCATTTATGAATCAAACCACTCGATCATTTCCTTCGATAAATGGTACAAATCTATTAAGCCTTTGAAAATCTTGTTTGTATTCATTTACTAATTGGCCTCTTTGTTTTAATTCAAAGAACTCGGTTCTCTTTTCTTGTATGAAAAAATCAAAAAGGTATTTTTATGAAAATAGTTGTTTGAATTGTGACCATTTCACTTTGTTGGATTTTAGTTTTTGAGATTATATATTGCCACCAATTCAAGGCACTATTTTTAAGTTGATACATGGCAATTCAGGTCCTACTATAACTACTAGTTCCTTGCAATTTGAAGTACCTTTCTAAGTTGATTAGCCATTTTTTTGCTTCTTCTCTAGTGTCGGTAATGCCACTATACTCTGGTAATTTAATCTTTGAGAAAAGTTGTCTAATTCCGTTTGTATTTATTTATTGTTCTCATCTTCAGAGGATTCAGATTCAAGAGTGTGAGAAGTGCTAGCAGTGGAAGTTGAGTTTTCCTCTGATGATATTGGTTGTTTCTTGGGATTTTTTGATTCACTTGTTTTCTTTTTCCTACTTGTCTTTGAACTCTTCTTTCTTTTCGATAGTTCTACATTGTTGGGTCTTCTTTGCTGTAGTGCTTCTTGCCTAATTTGTTGCACTTGGGCAGCTAATTCATCAACTTCTTGCATTAATGCTTGGTTGGTTTTCTCTAAATTCTCATAGGCATTTTGGTTGCTCTTGAATGACATTGTGATAGCTCAATATATCTATATTAAAGGATGTAAATCAATATGGTTTGTTCGAGAGTTATCCTTCACAATTAAGAAAACACTCTTGAAATGACAATACTTATAAATCTTAACAACTTAGCGTAATGTGGAATTTACTTTGATATTCTATCTTACTATGTAGAAAGTAAAAAATTTAGGATTGACATTCTGGGTATGTGTAGGATCATCATGGAAAAAATAGGCCCTTAAGTGGTGATGAAAATTGAGAAAATCGGACTTAGGCAACTTGACATAAAAATTTGAATAAGTTATCTATATTATTTAAAAAATAAGTAAGAATAGAATTTGTAGAAAATTGAATGTAGTTTCTAAACTACTAGGTTTTTAAAAAAATAAAAATCTATTTGGTGAAAATTTGAAATTTCAATGCAGTAGTAATTAAATTTCAGGAAAAAAAGAAGAAGTAGGTGTCTCTCTAACCACCCTAACTGTTGGTCTAACCGCCAGCATCTCCCTTCGGGTTCGCGACATGGTTTAACTGCCTCCCGTGGATCTTAACTAACACTTATATCAGGCATTGATAGGTCGATCTTTTTGTGCAATGACAAGGCCAACAATTGGTATCAGAGCCGGTCACGGGTTCAAACCCTTCAGGTGACGTTGGGGGGGGGGGATTGTTGGACTAACCGCCAACATCTCCCTTTAGGTTCACGACATGGTTTAACCGCCTCCCTTGAATCTTAACTGACGCTTGTATCGGGCATTGATAGGTCAATATTTTGGTGCAATGACAAGGCCAATACTAACCACAATAAAATGATAATATTTTTTTATAAGATTTTAGATATAAGTAGAGAAATCATGTCTTGATGTGATGCATATTTGTGTGTAATTTTTTTCCAAGGAAATAATTAATTATGAATTTTTTATTACAACTTTTAAAAAATATAAAAACTCGTATGTTTGACCACCTTAACTTGGTCAAAACTTCATGATATTCATTTTTCTTTCTTTTAATCCTATAGTATGCGAAGCATGTTTCATATTCAAAAAATGTGATACCGTTTGAAAGCTATAGATGTTTTTCAATCAACCTATCAATCATGACTTTAGTTGTAATTCAAATAGAAAATGAATAATAATAATTTATTAAATTCAAATTAAAGCATAATTTATATTGGTGGAAAGTTGAGAATCTCTTTTAAAAACCCTTTTAGTTTCATCAATTCTCGGTAAGAAAAAAGTCGTCAGCCACATGGGATATCATATCACTTACATATTGCCACTTTTTGGCCCATCATGATCCTACACATACCCATCCCCTTTAGATGAATTATTATCACACTAGTAAAATTGATTGCTGGTGGAATAACTAAACAAGTTTAGATTTTTCTTAAATACATATTTGTTACTGTTTTGTTTTTGTTTTTATTTTTTATTTTTCCAAATTTGAATGATTATCTAACAGCTTCTCTTGATAGGATCCAAATCAAGAAAATAAAAGTAAAATTAATGATTATTTGCAATGCATGAGGAAACACAAGGATCTTAAAAGGAGCCTTAAAATTACAGCCTATGGCTGGAAATGTATCAAATGTTTGTTTGTAAAAATGTGAAAGCTTTTTATTTATTTTTATTTTATTTTTTGGTTTCAACCAACAATAGGAAATGGACCAAAATCTCAGTTTGAATTTAGAGCAACATATATCTTTTAATATGAATAAATTATTTTGTTTGAATGTTGCTCTATATATTAAAGAAAGTGACTTAAAATGAATAGACAATTTTATTCTCCTCAATTCCAAAATAGACCGTTAAAAATCTAGTAACAAAAAAAATACAATCATTTAATTTTGCACTATTTAGTATAAATACCCTTATGATAAGATCTAGCTATGATTTTACTCACGTAGATAAAAAAAGAGAGAAAAAATGATTAAACATCCAGTTTGGTAAAATCAAAACCATAAGTTATTCGAGATAAAGAAATTAAATAAATTTTGTGAATCCTTAGGTGAAAATAATTTGTGAATAAAAAAATTGAAGGGTGAAACTAAATGAGTAATTTATTATTAAAATTCTAATTTGGAAAGAGTAAATATCAATAAATATTTTAATCTAGATATTTTAACTTTTGAACATAATAAATAATTGATAAAAAAATTATATATATAATAAATAGTTTTTATATTTTTATTTTTTTAGAAAAAAAATGCAACAAAATCAATTGATGATTAGTAAGGAATTTATTTTATTTTCTACTTTGCAAATAAATGTGCATCAATGAAATTATTTTATTTGCTAATGTGCATTTAAATTACTTCAAATAATTTATTTTATTTTCTAATGTGCAACAATGAATTTATTTTATTTGTTAATGTACATTTAAATTACAATAAATAATTTATTTTATTTTCTAATGTGCAACAATGAATTTATTTTATTTTCAAATGTGCAAAAAAAAAATGTGGCAAGGATCAAAAAAAAATGTAGTAATTACAATGATTTCATAATTTAATTTCTAAAAAAAATTATGCATAGGAAATAATATAATATTAACAAAATTGCAACTAAATGAAATATACTAATTGATTAACCATTGTGCTCAGTTCATTCAATCAATCATGCCGTAAATAAATTATTAATTTAATAAAATTAAAATATTTACACACTTTATTGCTCAAATAATTATTAATACTTATGTTTGAAATATGCTTAAGAAATCCCAATTATTGTTGGAATGGTCCTTAGTTCAACCTCTTCCGTCTGTGAGTAGTCTAGGATAAAAGCGTACTTTTCTGCTCTGAACGAGTGCTAGTTCCACCAGAACAATGCTCAACACTCATGCCACAAAAATCATGCCCTGGCCACGACTGTCCTGAGTGCACACAATTGTACCCCAGGTTGGACACGCACTATAGGAGTGCCCCTTCTCTGTCCTAATCACACCCTACTAACATGGAACCCTATTCCCGCAATGTGTTGTACTTGTTTTTTCCTTTTTTTCCTTTGTGTAAATAATTTAGTTTTCAAAGATTATTATACAACATAAAGGGTAGTTCCAACCAACACACCCTTTTATAAATAATTACAAAATCCCATGAAAACTTTAATTATTGAACTATTACATTAGTTTTCATTTTACTTTTATTCTCTTTTATTTTTTTTCCTTTTTTTTCTTCCACGGAGAAAAAGTTGTAACAAAATGGGTATCTGAATTTGCAAAAAATTGAAAATTGACTAGAATTGGGACGCATTCTCTAGAAGTGGTGAATCAGTCTAGTTGAGATTTTCTGAAGTTTCAAAGGTTGATCCTACTCTTCACAGTCTGCTCAATCTACCTCTGCAATTTTATGAATCTCAATATCTGATTTGCAACCTGTAGGTCTTCTCCAATGTTCTCCAAGGCTTGATGAAAACTTTGAAAACTTTGAGCTCTTGACAACTTTTCTCCAATCTTTATCCTTAGGAAATCTGCAACCTAGACCTATAAATCACACACAAAGGAGAGGGGAAAATGTTGGTGGGTTAGTGGATAGGGGTTTTCCTTGATCAAACCCCATTTTGAAAATTAATCCTTGAAATTAAATCAAATAGGAATGGAGAATGATGAATGAAAAAATAACAATATTGCAACTCACCAAACCCTTACAATAAAGTGTTGGAAATATGCTTGAGATGGCTGAAATGGATATAGATCTTGATCCATTCTTGAAATATGTTGATCTTGAGTGAAACACTTGCTTGAATCATAAACCGTACATCATAATTGTTAGCACAATGATAAACATGATGCATGAAATCCTTGAAATGATGATTGATACTTGAAGAATGCTCTTGAATTCGCTTTTGAATGCTTGTGAACTCAATTTTTCTATAAGGATGCTCATTCAACTTTCCAGGTGAAAATGGGAGAAAGAAACTTGTATTTATACTCAATTATGCAAGAATTCTTGAAATTACAATAGTACAAGCCAACATCAAATCTAAGAGAATAAAATCCCATCAAAAGTTTGAATTAATTATTATTTTAGGCCACATGGGACTCATTCACCCAAGGTGGCGAATGAGTCCCACCAGGCTTAATTTTTGGGACTATTTCTTAAAATTCTTAGAAATGTGTGAAACCAGGTTTGGGACCAAAAGATCTAGGTGGGACTCATTCACCTAAGATGGTGAATGAGTCCTAGATCACTAAATCTGGGCCATTTAAACCTGAAAAACCTAAATTATGATTGGGTATTTATTGGTGTCAAGATTATCCTCAAAAAGATGCAATAAATGAGGCTTGTGGATGCAAAATAGGGCCAATTAGAGCATAAGTGGTGCAGGAGCACCTAGGCTAACCTTCAAAAGTTTACTTGTTATTTTGGCTTGTATCTAACCTTAGCCAAGTTAAAGAGTTTGAGTATGTTTTCTTTAGACCTTAGATGGTCTATTTTTTGTTTGGGCTAGGTGAGTTAGTCATTAGGACTAAGGCCACACTATTTGCCATTGTTAGTAGGTTATGTTTCTTTATAGTTGTTGTCTAGGGGAGATTAGAGCCTTTAAGTTGTTCTAAACACTTAAAGTGGTTGTAAAGATTCCTTAAGTCCATTTAATGTGTTGGTTCCTTGAGATCTTGAGGGAATGGTGGTCCTAAGAAATAGGATCAAGGCATGAAGGAAGATGCCAAATGTTACAAGGCAATTTGCATAGTTTGTTGCATGCAACTCGGTTGCCTTTGGATTCCCTTGAGAATAGGGAGTGGAGATCGGCCAACAAGCCCTAGAATCATGGAGTGGGCATCTAATATGACCCAAGACTCGAATCTCATCAGTAGAGAGGAGTTAGTTGTTTTTGTAATCAAGTTTTTGGAGATAATGAAAAGATAGCTCTGAAAATTTTGTGTTTTGTGTGAGTAGCGAGTGATATGAAGTGACCGTGATAGTAGATGGATCGAATGCATTGATTTAGTGTTAGTATTGTGTTCATAGAATAGTTTTAAGACTATTTCATTCAGTACATAAGTTGATTTAGGTTGTGTTAGTTGTGTTAGGAGATAGTTAACATTTAGGGGTTTCACTGGTCCTGTCCTGACCAGTTTTTCCTTTTCATGGCTCCCCTCTGAAATCTACTCATGGTAGTTTCCTGAGGATGGATGGATGTGTTAGGGGAGTCATTGGTCTATACATATGTAGGAGTAGGAATCATGGAGAGTGGAACGACTATTTGGAATGTCAAATCTTAGGCGAGCTAGAGAAGCCCGGTTGGGGATTTGACAGTGGGAATTGAAGAACATAAGCAGGGGAGTGAAGTACAGTATGGGATAAGTACGGTTCTAGGTGGGGTAGGAATAGGTCTTGGTGTGACAGGAGGATTGGGATCTTATCAATTCATTAGAGTGGTTTGAGTAAGAAAACTAGTGGATTCCTAGAAAATAGGCCTATAACCCCTACTTAACCTAGGTTATAGGAAACTACTGTACGGATGTTGTCATGTCCTAACATCCATTGAACCATTTAAAACTTCCAAAAGGGTATCCGGATATGCCTTTAGTTTTGTAAGGTCTTTGGGAAAATTTGGCACGAATTGGCAAAAAGTGACTGGTAAAGGCTTTAAGGATTAGGCCTGTTTGAGGTCTTCAAATGGAGAATCCTTGAACTTGGTAAGAATGGAGTGGAAGAACCTTCTACAATGGTTCAAATAAGAAAGGTTATAAATTTTTGCAATAGGATGGACACCCGTGCAATGGAGAATGAGGTTTTGGAGAAGATAGCACTTAGAGTTCTCTAAGTGAGAAGGAAGATTTGAACTTGTCAAATGGTGTTAGTCCTCCAAGGTGAAGCATAAGGGATAGAACTCTTGGAACAGAGTTAAGTTGGACTTAGTTAATCATCTAAGACAATCAGGACCTAGAGGAGCCTAGGTTCCTAGAAGAGACAAGCTAGGTCTCTTAGTTGTAGTGCAAGCAAGCCTAGGGAGCACTTACATCATATTGGTATCAGAGCTTGAATTGATCAGGCTTGTGGTGGATGTTGCAGCCTACTGAATCAGTGGGAGAGAATACACCAGAGGGAGACACAACCATGGTGATTAATGCTAAGTTATCTAAGAAGGTAGAAGAACAAGAAGAAGACAACAAGTCACTAAGAGAAAGGTTGGCTCGAATGGAGCAACTCTTGGATGAAGTCCAAGAAAAGGCAAACAAGGTAAAGGACAAAATTGATCAAAAGGAAGAGGAAGAAGTAAGGGAAAAGGAATTAGAGTTGGAAGAGGAAGCACCAACACCTGACCTTGTTCTTCTTGAAGAGCCATTCTTAAAGGCATTAAAGGCATTGAGTGGCAAAGCTTTGGAAGCTGTGCCACTATTTAGTGGACAAATGGATCCAGATTCAGTTGTGGAGTGGATAGACATCATTGAGAACCATTTTGAGTGTGATGGTATCTCAGAGGCACAAAAAGTTATGGTGGCTAAGTCTAGACTAAGAGGTTCAACTCTTACTTGGTGGAAGTTTGTGCAAAATGAGAGAAAAGGATGGAAAAGGTCCTATAGTTACTTGGAAGGGAATGGTAAACAAAGTGAAGCAGACCTACCTTCCTGATGACTATGAAGTTCAGTTGCATAGAAGGAGACACAATATAAGACAAAAATATTTAGATGTCCAAGCCTACACCGAGGAGTTTCAAAAGCTATGTTTGAGATCCAAAGTAGTAGAAGATGAAAGCATTAAGCTTGCAAGGTACTTGAATGGCCTCAACTAGTCTATTCAAGAAGAAATGAGTCTAGTGAACTTCAAAACCATCCGCCAATGTTATCAAATGGCCTTGAAGATAGAAGAGAAGAGTAAGAGAAAGCAAGACCAAACCTCTAAAGGTAAAGGTAAAAGCAACGACATTAAAGGGCGAAGAGGTGGTTATGGTGGAAGAAGTTCTAAAACAAAAACTCAAGGAGACATAAAAGCCAGTGAGTAGCAAGAAGGAAGCTCCAGTAGAGGTGGTAGTGGAAGAGGCTCTAACTTTAGAGGAAGAAGTGGTGGACAAGGAGGAAGAGGCAACTACTTTGCCAACATGAAATGTTATCATTGCAATCAACTAGGTCACCCGGCTTATAGATTCCCAAAGAAAGGTGGTTCTTCACATGGTGGTGACAAGAGAACTAATCTAGTTCATGATGAGACAAATGCTGCAGACAAACATTCTGAGATTCCATTAAATTCTAAGGAAGGTGAGAACCTCATGATGAGGAGAACATTGATCAAAGAGCCGATGAAGGAGGAGCCAAGCCAAAGGAGGTCTTTATTTAGGATAAAGTGCAAGATGATGGGAAAAGTATGTAGAGTCATCATTGACTTAGGATCTAGTGATAACATTGTGTCAGAGGAAGCAGTCAGCAAACTAAAGTTGACAAGGATACCCCACACCAATCCTTACAAGGTCACTTGGCTCAATAAAGGATAACATGTGTTAGTAAATGAACAAGCATGGGTGGAGTTCTCTATTGGAAGGTATAAAGACAAAGTCTTGTGTGATTTACTACCTATGGATGCATGCCATTTTCTCCTCGGTAGACCATGGCAATTTGACTGTCAAGCCATACATGATGGAGGAAAGAATTCTTATTCTTTCAAGAAAGACAATGTGACTTTCAAAATATAGTCACTGTTGGAAGATGCTGAGGTGAAGACAGTAGGTCCAAATGTTGTTATGGTGGGCAAAAAAGAATTCTTACAAGCTTTGGAAGAAGAAGGAATTGGTTATGCATTGGTGCTAAGACCAAGAGAGGGAGATGAAGGCAAGGTGACCAAGAAGACAGAGTTACCAAGGGAGATTCAAGACATGTTGCAAACTTACCAAGGTGTAGTGAGTGATGGACAACCAGCAAATTTACCCCCTAAAAGAGCCATAAGTCATAGGATAGACCTTATCCCGGGAGCTACCCTTCCCAATAAGGCAGCTTACAAAATGAGGAAATTGCTAGGCAAATACAAGAACTTCTAAACCAAGGTCTCATTAAAAAGAGTATTAGTCCATGTGTCATACCCACTGTCCTAGCACCTAACAAGGGAGGAGATTGAAGGCTTTATACTGATTCAAGGGCCATTAATAGGATAACCATAAGGTATAGGTTCCCTATCCCTAGGATTGAAGACCTAATGGATTGTCTAGGTGGAGCTAAATACTATAGCAAGATAGACTTGAAGAGTGGCTATCACCAAATAAGAATACATGAGGGAGATTAATGGAAAACAGCCTTCAAAACTAATGAGGGTCTATATGAGTGGCTTGTCATGCCATTTGGGTTATCTAATGCCCCCTCCACATTCATGAGGCTCATGAATGAAGTCCTCAAAGACTACATTGGAAAATTTGTAGTGGTATATCTTGATGATATACTGATCTATAGCAAAACAAGAGAAGAACATCTCAAACACCTAGAGCTGGTTTTCAAGAAGCTACAGGAGGAGGAGTTGAAGATCAATTTGGAAAAGTGTGAGTTCATTAAGACAGAGCTGGTGTACCTTGGGTTTGTGCTATCTCAAGGCAATCTGAAAATGGACATTAGCAAGGTAGAAGCCATCCTAAATTGGCCTACTCCAAGGACAGCAACTGAGGTAAGAAGTTTTCATGGTCTTGCTCAATACTAGAGGAAGTTCATAAGGCATTTTAGTGCAATTTGTGCTCCTATGTTGGATACTATTAAGGGAGGCATGAAGACTAAATTTGTATGGAATGAGCATGCTAAAAAAAGCTTTGAGTTGCTGAAGGAAAGACTATCTACCCAACCTGTTTTAGTGCTACCAAGCTTTGAGAAGCTTGTTACCATTGAGTGTGATGCTAGCAATGTGGCAATTGGTGCTGTTCTCAGTCAAGAGGGTAGACCGGTGGCTTTTCATTCTGAAAAGTTGAGTGAAGCCAAAAAGAAGTACTCTTCTTATGACCTTGAGCTATATGCATTGGTTCAAGCTCTAAGGAAGTGGAGGCACTACTTGCTTCCCAAAGAATTCATTGTATATTCAGACAATCAAGCACTCAGTTTCCTGAATTCACAAGAAAAGTTGAGCCACAAACACATGAAGTGGGTTGAGTATCTACAAGCTTACACCTTCAATATCAAGCACAAGAAAGGTGTTCTCAACAAACTAGCAGATGCATTGTCAAGGAGAGCTCTCACAATTCAAGAAATACAGTTGAAGAGCATGGGAATAGATCACTTCAAGGATCTATATGCTGATGATGAAGATTTTGTAGATGTTTATAAGGTATGTGTTGAATACAAGAACCATTTTCATAGTAAATATGCTGAGTATACTTTGCAAAGTGGTCTATTGTTTAAAGGGAATCAATTATGTGTTCCTAGAGGTTCCATTAGAGAGAACTTGACACAAGAAAAGCATAATGGTGCTTTGAGTGGTCACTTTGGGATCACTAAGACTCAAGAACTTGTTCAAAGGTTCTATTATTGGCCTAAGATGAATCTTGATGTTAGGAGGTATGTGGAAAGTTGTGTAGTATGCCAAAAGGCCAAGGGCACTTCTTCAAATGCAGGCCTTTACCAACCACTACCTATTCCTACTAGGCCATGGGAATGTTTGAGTATGGATTTTGTAGTTGGGTTACCCAAGACAAGGCAAGGTATGGATAGTGTTTATGTAGTTGTAGACAGGTTCAACAAGATGGCTCACTTTGTGCCATGTAAGACAACCGATGATGCCAGCCAAATAGTCTATCTCTTCTTCAAAGAGATAGTAAGAATCCATGGGTTACCTATAAGCATTGTATCAGACAGAGACTCTAAATTCATGAGTCACTTTTGGAAGACTCTTTGGCAAAGGTTAGGCACTAACTTGTCCTTTGGATCAGCCTACTATCCCCAAATTGATGGTCAGACTGAGGTTGTTAATAGGAGCCTTGGAAATCTATTAAGGTGTTTGACAAAGGAGTATGGTCAACAATGGGATCAATTGATTGGGAAAGCTGAATATGCCTACAATGATACTATAAACAAATCCACAGGGAAGAGTCCCTTTGAAATTGTGTATGGCCTACATCCTAGAGGAGTGTATGAGTTGAGAGACTTGAAGGATGGAGTGAAAGGAAGTGGATATTCTGATTACTTTGCCTATGCAATGTAGGAGATACATGATATAGTGAGAAAGACATTGACAGAAAACACCATGAAGCATAAGGCCAAAGTGGATGAGCATAGAAGAGAAGTTCAGTTTAATGTCGGAGACTTAGTGATGATACATCTCAATAAATCTAGACTACTGAAGGGAGTACCTCACAAGTTGCAGATGAAAAGGCTAGGTCCTTGTCCTATCTTGGCAAAGTATGGGAACAATGCATTTAGAGTGGAGCTACTGGAAGACAGTGGACTGCAACCTATCTTCAACATTGCAGACTTGGTTCATTACAAGGGACCACCACTAGACATGGATCAAAGCCTCAATGAATTCATCCATGATGTGGAAGAGCTCAAACTTCCCTTGGATACAGTCCAACAAGCTAACAATATACTGGATACTAGAGTCTACAAGAAGACTAGAACCAAACAATACAAGGAACATCTGATCAAGAGGCATGGTCAATCTAATGCTGATGCAGTGTGGATCAAAGAATCAAAATTCAAGAAGTTGGGAATTGATCTCAACTTACTCAATCCAAGGGTGGATTGAACTCTTTTGTTTTGGGGAGGATGGTGCAGGAGCACCTAGGCTAACCTTCAAAATTTTACTTGTTCTTTTGGCTTGTATCTGACCTTAGCCAAGTTAGAGAGTTTGAGTATGTTTGCTTTAGACCTTAGACGGTCTTGTTTTTGTTTGGGCTAGGTGAGTTAGTCATTAGGACTAAGGTCACACTATTTTCCATTGTTAGTAGGTTATGTTTCTTTATAGTTGTTGTCTAGGGGAGATTAGAGTCTTTAAGTTGTTCTAAACACCTAAAGTGGTTTTAAAGATGCCTTAAGGCCATTTAATGTGTTGGTTCCTCTAGATCTTGAGGGAATGGTGGTCCTAAGAAATAGGATCAAGGCATGAAGGAAGATGCCAAATGTTTGTTGCATGCAACTCGGTTGCCTTTGGAATCCCTTGAGAATAGGGAGTGGAGATCGGCCAACAGGCCCTAGAATCATGGAGTGGGCATCTAATATGACCCAAGACTCGAATCTCATCAGTAGAGAGGAGTTAGTTGTTTTTGTAATCAAGTTTTTGGAGATAATGAAAAGATAGCTCTGAAAATTTTGTGTTTTGTGTGAGTAGTGAGTGATATGGAGTGATAGTGATAGTAGATGGATCAAATGCATTGATTTAGTGATAGTATTGTGTTCATAGAATAGTTTTAAGACTTTTTCATTCAGTACATAAGTTGATTTAGGTTGTGTTAGTTGTGTTAGGAGATACTTAACATTTAGGGGTTTTACTGGTCCTGTCCTGACCAGTTTTTCCTTTTCATGGCTCCCCTCTGAAATCTACTCACGGGAATTTCCTGAGGATGAATGGATGTGTTAGGGGAGTCATTTTTCTATACATATGTAGGAGTAGGAATCATGGAGAGTGGAACAACTATTTGTAATGTCAAATCTTAGGTGAGCTAGAGAAGCCCGGTTGGGGATTTGACAGTGGGAATTGAAGAACATAAGCAGGGGAGTGAAGTACAGTATGGGATAAGTATGATTCTAGGTGGGGTAGGAATAGGTCTTGGTGTGATAGGAGGATTGGGATCTTATCAATTCATTAGAGTGAGGTTTGAGCAAGAAAACCAGTGGATTCCTAGAAAATAGGCCTATAACCCTACTTAACCTAGGTTATAGGAAACTACTGTATGGATGTTGCCAGGTCCTAACATCCATTGAACCATTTAAAACTTCCAAAAGGGTATCCAGATATGCCTTTAGTTTTGTAAGGTCTTTGGGAAAATTTGGCACGAATCGGCAAAAAGTTACTGGTAAAGGCTACAAGGATTAGGCCTGTTTGAGGTCTTGAAATGGAGAATCCTTGAACCCGGTAAGAATGGAGTGGAAGAACCTTCTACAATGGTTCAAATAAGCAAGGTTATGAATTTTTTCAATAGGATGGACACCCCTGCAATGGAGAATGAGGTTTTGGAGAACATAACACTTAGAGTTCTCTAAGTGAGAAGGAAGATTTGAACTTGTCAAATGGTGTTAGTCCTCCAAGGTGAAGCACAAGGGATAGAACTCTTGGAACAGAGTTAAGGTTGGACTTAGTTAATCATCTAAGCCAATCAAGACCTAGAGGAGACTAGGTTCCTAGAAGAGACAAGCTAGGTCTCTTAGTTACAGTGCAAGCAAACCTAGGGAGCACTTACATCAATAAGAAAGCCCAATTGTCAATGAAAATCCTAGAAAATTGTGAAGGTGTGCTAAAAAACTTTACAATACTCCAAATAAGGCAAGATTAAGGTTAAAAGTGGTCTGTCAGATTCAGTTAATTAATAAAACCTTAGAAAAGTGTGAAATTGTGTTACAACACTTCACAACACTTTAGCAAGGTACCATTTAAATCCACTAGTTCACAAGGGCCCAAGACCTAATGTGAATGTGTCAACCACATTACAACACTAAATCAAGTCAACATTAATTCCAATTTAGCAAGGAGGGCCCAAAAAAGTGTGAAAATGTCCCCGATGACATTTTTCAACACTACAGGTTTCTACTAGGGAGACATGATTACATAGTATGAGAATTCTACTATGATCATGTCATGATGCAGTTTGGGAAAATATAGGTGCCACTAGTAGCATGCCCATTCTTTAGGTGATCATTACGGAGTTCCTAGAGGCTAATAGATACGAGGTGACTTATAGTCGATGATTTCATCTCTAGTGACTCAGATGACTCGGATCTCGACATGCCCCTAGTCTCTAAAGTTGATGACTTTAGTTCTATGGATGTATTTGAGGAGTGGTGGGGTGCAACATGAATAGATCTATAATTCCTTATGTATCAGCCTATATGCTTTGTAGGGCCACTACTAGATCAGTGGGATGAGGGGGAGGAGGCAGGTGAGGATACATGGATCAAGACTTCAGACCTATTTGTATATGAGGTAGAGGATGACTATGATGAGGAGGGGGGTGAGCAAGAGGATGAAATTGAGGGTGATGATACAACGGATGAGGTTCTAGTTTCCCACAAGTGGAGAGATTTAGTTCCCACTCATGTTACTAGATCATAGTCAATAGTTGCACCATGCACTAGCACTTACAAGCATGGAGAGGCCAGTACATCCTCCATACCTTCTATGCAAGATGAGGCTATTTTTACACAACCAACTAGAGATGTAGGTGATGACACATTATTTATATTTATGCTTATGATTTCATGATTATTCTTATGTTTATGATTTTTATTTATATATACCATGATGTGTAGTGATTATCTTTATGATTTTTATCTTGGAGGGTTTGTGAGATAATTACATGATCTCTACCGATAGGCAGCCATGAAGATAGTACCTCCTTTGGTCTTAGATTAGGCTATCAAAATAGAAAATGAGCCTCCACCTATCATGGATTAGTACCCAGAGCTATTTGAGCCTTATGTTAGATTGAGAGTGGCATACAAGGGTTCTACTAGGTGTTTTGATCAAGCTAAGGCTACATATGGGGAGCTTCAGTCATCTGAGATCTAGCAGAGATTGAGATACTTCATGCAGAGATTTTCGGGCTATAGATGGATATACACTGCATAGAGTGAGAGTGTCTAGAGGCCATCACATGAGAGACCATAACTATTGGACAAGTAGGGGGCCTGTAGTATGCACTAGATTCTCTTATTAGTTCACGATCACATACTATTGTCTCTCGATGGGTGCAATCACAAGGTCTTGAGGGATCTAGTAGCCACATACCATACTAGCATTGCATACTTGATAATATGTACTAAAATTTGTGATATATATAAATGGTCATTTATGGTTGATTGTTTATGATTATGTGTTTAACTTAGATGGAAATGTGATTTATCAAATAATCTTTGCAAGACTATTTAATAAATGTATCCATGATCTAATATGTTTTATGTGATCTAGTTAAAACTATTCTAATTTCTTTTAGATGCAACATTATGATTAAGTATGTTATGCTAAATTAAATGCACCTATCATCTAGTTAAAGAACATTAAATGCATATAAGTATCTAATCTAACACAACATACAAGATAAAATTGAATGGTATGAAACCTAAAGTAACCACCTGAAATTAAATTAAAAAATCTTTAGTATTTGAGACACACAAATAATTATTTTTCAAGAATGAAGCAATGCGAGAGAACATATAATTCCATCTACTAACTCTAACACCACTACTTTATCATTCACACTATTTATATTAGACATAATACCGACACAAATTCATGGCATTAATAGGTTCTTTAAGAGGTGTTCCATCTATTTTGGTTAGCATGTATGCTCCAGACCCATAACTCTCATCAATTATGTAAGGTCCCAACCAATTAGCACTGAATTTTCCCTTTTCAGTCTAGGCAACATTGACATTATGTTGATTTTTAGATAACACCAAGTCACCTTTAGTAAATACACGAGGAACAACGTGATCATTGTAACTACATTGCAATTTTCTGGAATAAGCTTGGAGATGCTCAAGAGCATTAATGCGTTGTTTGTAATAACCGCGGTGTTCTACTTAGTAAAATTCCAAAGATTTCACCTCAAGTGAATAATCCATGATGCCAAAACATAGCAATAAATTTTTTTCTTTCCATAATGTAAATCACATGCACAAATGAAATAACACTACAATATTACAAGAATTTACTCAATTACACACATAGCTCAACTGAGATTTAGAGCAATAGATATAGATGGTCTAGGAATCTACCTTTTTAAACCTTGGTCTTTTGTTGCCTACTAAGGAGGAGAAGCATGACTCAAGGACTTTTACACCAACCACAGACTTAAATGTCATCCCCCACATATCTACCTCATAGTTTATATGTCCCTACTATGATCTCTTAAAATGTTAAGTCCTCTTATGAGATGCTAAACAAACTATTAATGCAATGAAAGAAATAACATAAAGAGTACACCTCAAGATTATCCTAAGGAAAGAAATTGCAAAGAAGTAAGTCGACAAATGGATAAGTGATTATACCTCCTTTGTGTTGCTTCTTCCTTGGTTGGCCCTTGATATTTGGATGTTTTGTGTGCTCTTTGGATGGCAAGTTAAATCAAATATGCAAAATGATATAAAAGATGAGTCAAGACATGGTAATGGTGAACTCAAAATGCTATGGTAAATGCAAGAGAAGCTCAAATGGAGAATTTGCAAGAGTTTTGATAGAAAAAGATTGATTCTTAAAATGAGAGGAAGGAGGAGGTATTTATAGAACAATTTGAATTCTCTAAGGAATTCAATAGTTGAGATTAAGACAACAAGGTCAAGATGGAGGGCTATGGTGAGTTGAGGACTCACAAGCCCTCACATCTTGACATGTGGAATGTGAGATGGCTTAGGGTGAGATGATGTGTAAATGAGGTGGAAGGAAGGTACATGATGTGGAGGAAGGACAAGTACCTTGGGAAAGGGATGAGGTGACCTTTCAATGATCACATGGGGGAGAGGAGAATCTTGGAAAGATAAAAGTGAATTAAAAATTCACATGATTGGAAGAATCTAGTGGATAAAACAAGGTTCTTAAAAAGGTGGGAATTTGGCACATGTGAGTGATGTGACAAATCAAATATTCTAGAAGACTTTGGCACATGTGATGTGACAAGTCAAAGGTTCTAGAATTTTGCATGGGGAAGAGAAGATTCCTTGTAGGAATAAAAGTGAATTAAAAATTCACATGGAGAAGAGAGGAGCCTTGGATGAATAAAAAGGAATTAAAAATTCCTTGGGGGATGGGGAGAGTTGACCAAGGAATTGATTAGAATATAATTAGTGGTTAAGGAAGATTAGAGGCCAACTTGCAAAAGTTGGAGGATGTGACACATCCTAATGAAGGATTAGGCATGTGCACATCCCTAATGATGAGATTAGAAGATGGATTAAGATTAAGGAAAAGGATGTGACATATGAGGAATTAAATAAATTTCATATTTATTTAATTCATTTGGTGAAAAGGAGAATAAAAGGGATAAGATATTTAATTATTAACTAAATACCTTAGGGATTTGGCAGAATTAAGGGTATTAATTAAATAATAGCGATATTACTCAATTAATGTAAATAAGAGGATATTTAGATGAAAAAGGGGTAAATTTGGATAAATGAAGTGTCCAAATTTAGGTGTCTACATTTTTCCCCTCTTTGAGATGGTGTTACGAAGTAACATCATTTCAAAGAATATTAAAATATAGAACCCGAAAGAAGATGGTTAGCTTGGAAAAGATGCCCCAGTCATTCAAAGGAGTGACTTAGGAAGGAAAAAGAAATGATGAGGATTAGGGATTGAGGATGCGCCCTCGAGAGGACATGTGGGTTCAAGAGAACATGGGTGTGCTCTTGAAATGGATGAGATGATGAAAGGGGATATGAGGATTATGATGTAAAGTGATGGATGAGAAATGGGGATAAACGATGGGAGATTATGAGAAGCACAAATGGATTCCAGGACAAATATGATGTTTTCTCAGTCAACCTACAAGCCAAAATGGGTTAATGATTGATGGATTATTGTTAATAAGGAAATGATACATCCCAAAACAACACAAGGATGGGGAAGGATACATCCCGATGAGAGCATTGTTGATGAGGGAAGGATACATCCCAAAACAGCACAAGGATAGGGAAGGATACATCCTGATGTTGATGATGATGGTGATGATTGGATCAAGACTTGTAGCAAGGCTAGGAACAAGACCAAGGATGTGATTAGATGATTTGTTCTAGCTTGAATGGGTTAGGATTGGATGGAGATTTGAGATAGTAATGACCTTTTTTTGTAAATACGAGCTAGGATAGGGACGTACTTGATGACACGAAAAAATAATAGGATGAAAGGATGACAAGGAACAAGACAAAAAAACCCTAAAGACCTAGGGGCTCGAGGGTTGATCAAAGATCAACCTTGCCAATGTGAAAGCACAGAGCCCTCATAATTTGATATAAGGCTATGTATAAAAGTGGAAAGAGGATGATGGAGACCAATGATGGATGGAGAAAGACATGATAGATACCATAGGGGCAGAAAAAATGATTTAGGCTTGCCTACATGAAAGCGCAGGGGCAACGTAGTTCAATACAAGTCCAAAGATAGGCGATGGAGGATGAAAAGACAAACAAAAGACAGAGCCCCGCGGGAAGATCAAATTATCGACCTTGCCTGTGTGGAAGCGCAGGGGCAATGTAGTTCAAAACAAGACCAACGACAAACAATGGATAAGGGATGATGAGAGGACCATGATAAATGGATAAAACAATGGAGCCGATATGATGAGCTAGGATAGGCCGTGCAGATGGGATGGTCAATATGTTGGATGTGGGTTATGTGAAGCTCAAGGATGGGATAGTGATCTAGATTATTAGAAGATGAATTGGGAGGATGAGAGGATGTATAGATGAATGATGAAGAGTAATAGGATAGGAGGAAGATGTAGTAAATAGATAGGAGTGATGATAATGAGATAGCAGGACATTGGATTGCATGGGGGTAGCCTATATCTAGATACCAATGACAAGGGATTATGAGATAGGAGGAAAATAGAAGTAAATGGATGGATGGATAAAGATGGGGAGATATAAAGATGCGAGGATAGGTGGATAGAGGGATAAGGAATTGGAAGGATGGAATGTATTATTGGATGGATAAATGGATGGGATGTTTAGATAGATGGATGGGGAGATAAGGATGGAAGGAAAAAAAGGACTAGTGGATGAGAGGATGGAAGATAATGATTTGTTATATGGAAGGGAGTACCAGATGGATGGATAGACGATATCTCCAAGGACTCTATCGAAAATAAGGAGATGCCCCCACTCTAGATGGGTCATGCATGATGAGGCAAGAGGGATAGCAGGATGGGTGGATAAGGGAGTGAGATGGGAATGGAAGATAGATAGAGGTAGATAGGATGCGTGGAAAATGGAAGATAGATAGAGGTGGATAGGATGCATGGAAAATGAAACATAGAGAGAGGTGGATAAGGAATATGATAGTGTATGGATGAGGGGAATATATTCCAAGAGATTTCCAAATCATGTATATAGGTTTTCCCTTATCTTTATCAAGATCACAAGGAAGATGGAGGGACTGGGATAAATGGGATAGGATGGATAGGATGCAGAAGATAGGCAGATGTAGGAGATGGAGGAAAGCAATACATAAGTTGATGTTGCCCCAAATTGTGGAAGGAGATGGCTAGGGGATTTATACATGATGCATGTTTTCCATGTTTTCATCATGGTACTTATCCAAGGCGCTTGTTTGCACAGTTTTGACCATTGGACAGTTGATTTTTTTTTATGATTTTCTCTTTTTTGATTTTTTGGGGATGTGGATGAAGATGGATAAAGATAGGGATATGGATATGCTGATTTAGAGGATAGTTGAGAAGGAGATGGATGATGGACTTAAGCATCAAGTTCCATACGAGGTAATAAGAGCCCATGTTTGAAGCGAATATTCAGAGGTTGGTACAACCTTATTAGCAGGGATGAATTATGCAAGAGAATGGATTAAAAGGATTTGATGGGGTAGATATGTGGGATAGTGGATGGGATATTGGAAAGTGTATGGATGGAATGATGGAGTGGATGTGTGATAGGGGAAGGTGTTCAAGATCAACATTGGCACATGTGGTGGATGTGAAATGAGAGAAGGGTTGATGGATGGAGAATGTGGTGAGACTAGAGTTGTTGGGATAGGGAATTTTGGGACATAAGGACCCAAAACAGATTTAGGAGATGGAGGATGTGAATTATGAGCATTGGGAATAGCAACTTTGGATGTTGTCATGGATTGTTCATTTGAAGACATTGTCTCTTTTTTCTTTGGGATCCACATGGTGTTGATTTTTGCTTTAGTGGGCCTTTGTGGCCATTTGGATTGATTTGGATTTTGGATTTGATTTTTATTTTTCCCAACATGTCTTTTGGAGGGGACATGAGGCACTGTAGATTCATGTGGATGTTGGGATTTATACATTTTTTCTTTGGAATCGAAAGTTCTTTTAGTAGCAAGGGGATGGGTATGGGGAGATGGATGATGTGGAGAGGATGTGGATGGAGTTATAGAAGTAGGCATTTGATGAGGAAGTGTGGATGGAGTATGCGAGATAACATGCATGGAGGGGTGCCTTTGTTGATCCTAATTAGGAGTTATGAAGGTAGGATTTTTATGTTGTGTACAAGGGATAGGGGGTGGATGAATGAAAGGATGAACATGATAAGATGGAGGGGTTGATTTTGGGATATAAGGACCCAAAATAGACTGTGTAAATGGAGGATGTGTGGGGTTTGATGGAGGGATATAAGAATCCATAGTAGATGGAGGATGAGAAATGATGGATGGAGGGACATAAGGACCCAAAATGGATTTAGAGGATGAGGGAGAAAGATGGATGGTTGTTTTGAGGTAATATGATGGAGGAGGGGGGATGGCGGCAAATGACTTGGTAGAACGATGGGAAGTACTTCTTGTGCCTTGAGAAGAGGATCATTTAGGATGTACGAAGGTTGTACCAACATCTTTGGAGGGTGAGTTTTGGGAGATATATCCAATACCATGTGTGTCTGGATGTTCTTTAACTTGGATGGGCTCTAAAGTACCTTGCTCATGAAGGCCTAAACCTTTTCCTTGATAGTTCATGTTCTAGAGCATGTGATTTATGGTAGGATGCTTATTCTTTTAGAAGCATGAGGCAAGTCCATTATTAGGTAAAGGAGGATGGGTGGTGCATATACTTTGTTTTTATTCCACAAGAAGACCACCATGGATGCATGCAATATTACCAATGTGATAAAAAAGTGGTGTTGCGATGGCAGGCAATGATGGAGGATCGTGCGATGGAGATTAGGGGAGAGAAACATCCTGATTGGGAGGAGGAGGTGATAAGCGATCATGAGAGGAATTAGGGAGTATGATAGGATGTAGATTTATGGCAGTGGATGATAAGGGCTCATGAGATGGAGTGATTGGATCATGAATGCAAAGTGGATCATGGGATGGAGTGGATGAGATAGTGTGATCTTGAGATGGGGTGGATGGGAGGATAGGATCATGAGATGAAATGAATGGAAGACTATATTCTTGAGATGGAGTAGATGGGATGGAAGGATCTTGATTTGGAGGAGGGGATATGCTTATATGATTTGGATCAAGCTCTTGGCATGACTCATCTTGTGTGGGATGTATGATGATGGAAGAGTGTTGGAGGGACTCCTCAATTGGGGGAGATAGGAGGATGGAGGATTCATGAAGGTCATGGGGTTGAAGTCTATGAATATTAGGACTGGGAGGATGGGATTGGATGTCTTCAATGGATTGGTTGGATCTAGTATTAGAAGATGGGGATTCAATGGATTTGATGGGTTTGACCGGCTCAACCGTTTGGATAGTGTCAGGAATGGTGATGGGAGGGATAGGTGTAGGATGGAGGAGGGCCTCATCACTAGTGACAATAAATGATAGAGTGGGAGGGCATGGTGTCTCTTCTATCATGAGTTCTTGGGTGATATCTGGAAGGGATGTAGGATTAGGTAGAGTGATGGGAATGGATGGAGGATTAGGATTAGGATTAGACATGGGGATGGGATTGGATGGAGGACTAGATGGAGGATTAGGATTAGGAATTGGTGGATTAGGGTTAGATGGGGGGATGGGAATGGATGGAGGATCAAGATTAGGGATTGGAGGATTAAATGAGTGGATGGGTGGATGAGTATTAGATGTAGAACTAGGAGGAGATGGAGGATTATGAGTAGATGAGTGGATGTGACTATATGGAGGATTGTGAGTGGTTGGAGGAATAGGTGGATTATTTTTAGATGGAGGATTAAGATATAATGTTGTGAAAGGGGGAGTGATATAGGAGGATGCAGATGTTGGATTAGATTGGGATGGTGAGTAATAGTAGGAAGATGTGGATGAAGGATTATAATGGGGAGATGTGGAATTAATCTAATGATATTGGGATGGGGGATTGTGATAGGAAGGTGTGGATGTTGGATTATAACATGAAGATTGAGGTGGTGGACTACCATAGGAAGAAATGTATGGTGAGTTGGAATAGAAGGATATGGATGATGGATTAGGATAAGGGGATTGAGATGGTGGATTAAGATAAGAGGAATATTGGGATGGGGGATTGTTATAGGAATGTGTGAGTGTTGCATTAGGATGGGAAGATTGGGATGGGTGATTAAAGTAGAGATATTGGGATTTTTGATGATGATGAGAATAAGAGGGTGTGGATGTTGGATAGGATAGAGGTTGAGAGGGGAGGCATGATGAATATGTCAATGGTGAGGATGTTGGATATCCCTTGTCAAGGGTAGCATAAGGACTATTATTAGATATGGATGAAGGCATGGTGGGATAGTTCAAGAAGTAGTGGGATTTTGGGAGGTGATTGGAGAGAGCTTGCTAGCAATGATAGTGACAAGGGGATCTATATAACAATCTTCATGATCAACAAGATTTTTGTTATCATCATCAACATAGTTAGGATTACCCTTGACTACTATTATTGGTTGTGTGAGAGGAGGATAAAGATTCATGATGGATATAGATTAGCAAGAAAGAATAGATGATGGATAGGACTAGGATGGATTAGAAGCTCATATGGGGATTGGATGAAAGCTTAGATTGGGATTGAATAAAAGCTTAGGTTAGGACGATGAGATTAATGCTCAAATTAGAACTGGATTGGAGCTTAGATTGGGATTGGATCAGATGATATGATAGGATAAGTTTGTTTTGGATTGGATGATGAATTAGGATTGGTTGATGGAAAGGGTCTTAAACCCAATTCAGAAATCACCCTAGGTGACTTAATATGTTGGTTGATGAGATTAAACTAGCTAAACCAATGATCACGACACCGAATCTGCCTTGAGGTAGAAGGGCATTGATTTGGGCCAATGATGTCGACTTTCAACACAAATCTACCTTAAGATAGAAGAATATTGATTAGGTTGAAGACAATGATTGATATGTAGGATTACGATCAAACTTAATGCCTTGGTCAATTCAAGTAATGACTCCTAAAATATGGTTTGAAGGGATTTTATATTGAAAGATTATGATGAAAAGATGGGGGGGGGTGATGTCAAAGTGATCTTTTTGGAAAGTGCAAATGTTTAGGTCACACGGTAAGATGGTAGAATGGGTTCCCCAAATTGTGAAATGATCAATGTGAACGTGATAAATGGACATTTAGAAAGGTTAAATGGAGGCTTGGAATGGTCAAATGGATGTTTGGATTGGTTAAATGAATGTTTAGGATGATCAAATGGTCAAACAAAGACATGGGGTGGTTAAACAGAGGCTTGAAATGGTCAAACAGGGTGAAATTATCTGTTCAGGAGGACGTATATGCCCTTCTACAATTGAAATAGTGGATCAAGAGGGTGTATCCACCTTTCTATAGTCAAAACAATGGATCAGGAGGGCGTATCCACCCTTCTACAATCAAAACAGTGGATCAGGGGGGAAAATCCGCCCCTCTGTAGAAAAATAGTGGATCAGGAGGGTATATCTTCCCTTTTGTAGGAAAATAGTGGATCAAGGGGGAAAATCCACCCCAATGTAGAAAAATAGTCGACTAGGGGGGCAAATTCGCCCCTCTGCAGAAAAACAAGGACTTGAAATGACTCAATGAGGCTGACTTATCAAGATTTACTTGTTTCTCACAGAAAGACACTTTAAACAAGTACAATCCTATGATTAGTGTTAAGGGGTATAGCCAACAAAGGTCTTAATCTAGGATGGACAAGGTTTCTAAGGAGTCCTCGATATACTATCAGTATGTGAGACACAACTATGAACACCAACCCATCATAAGCATGAGTCGGGAACCCCAACGAGATACTAAAAGGCTCAGACCAACTCTTCACATCTATCTAAGTATCACCCTAGCTTTGGCATTCCACCAAACACAACATGACTAAATTGGGGTACATCTTTGGCTCTCCCCCCTTTTTATACCTTGTCGGTACACGTTGTTGGGATCATCCCTTGGGGTGATCAAATCCCCAAGTAGGTCCCTCTAAAAAGAAGGCACTAATCGTTTCCAACTACTCCCTAGGTTCACATAAAGTGTAAGGGGGAGGTGAAAAAAAACTAATGCCCCCTTTGGGTAACACAAAAATAGACACACCAAGTAATAAATTTTACTTTCCCCCTAATTAAACTATGTGTCTAGATGAAAACAACAAGGAAAGGTTTTAAGATTTGAACAAACGAATGGCCTTGCAAGCAAATGTTAGTTGTTTTATCCTTCGTTCTTTGTTAATTATGAAAGTATGTTGCAAGGTATTAGAAATAAATCCAACTTCACCCACAAAAAAACAAGGCTAGGGGGTTATAACAAAATAGAGGCAAAAACGGAGCTAAAATGTCTATTTTTCCTTCCAAAACATGTTGTTTAGGGAAAATCCGCCCTTCTGTAGTAAAATGTTAGAAAATGGTGTGAATAATAGGAAAAATATTAGTAATAAATCCAACTATACCCTCAAACAAACAAGGTTAGGGGGTTAGAACCTCAAAACAACAAAAAATTCAGCCAAAAAAGAAGCTAAAATGCCTGTTTTTCCCTTTCGAAATGTGTTGTTAAGGGAAAATCCACCCCTCTGCAGTGAAAAATGTTAGAACAGTAGGGCGGATCCGCCCCTCTATAGAAGAACTATCTGAAAACATTGAAACAATAGGGAAAATCCGCCCCAATACAAAAAAAAAGTTAGAAAACGTTGAAACAATAGGGCAAATCTGCCCCTCTATAGAAAAAAAGTCAGAAAACGTTGAAACAATAAGGCAAATCCACCGCTCTATAGAAAAACAGTCAGAAAATGTTGAAACAGCAAGGCAAATCCGCCCCTTTGCAAAAAAAATAGTTAGAAAATGTTGAAATAGTAGGGAAAGTCTGCCCCTCTGTAGAAAAATAGTCAGAAAATGTTGAAACAATAGGGAAAATCTGCCCCTCTACAGAAAAATAGCCAGAAAATGTTGAAACTATAGGGAAAATCCACCCCTCCGCAGAAAAACTATCAGAAACGTTGAAACAGGAGAGAAAATCCTCCCCTCTACAGAAAACTATCAGAAACATTGAAACAGGAGGACAAATCTACCCCTCTACAGAAAAACCTTCAGAAACGTTGAATTAGGAGGGCAAATCCACCCCTTTGCAGAAAACCTATCAGAAACGTTGAAATGGGAGGGAAAATCCGCCCCTCTATAGAAAAACTGTCAGAAACGTTGAAATAGGAGGGAAAATCTGCCCCTCTGCAGAAAAACTGTCAGAAACGTTGAAATAGGAGGGCAATTCTACCCCTCTGTAGTAGACTGGAGGGCAAGTCTGCTCCTCTAAGGGGTGAATCTGCCCCTCTACGACTTGGACCTGCAAACAACTTAAACAACAACAAACGTAAAATAAAGATACCCATTTGTGGGTCCCACAGGGCGTGCTATAAATGTGATCTCTTAATGTTAAGTCCTATTATGAGATGCTAAACAAACTATTAATGCAATGAAAGAAATAACATAAAGAGTACACCTCAAGATTATCCTAAGGAAAGAAATTGAAAAGAAGTAAAATAACAAATGGATAAGTGATTATACCTCCTTTGTGCTACTTCTTTCTTGGTTGGCCCTTGATCTTTGGATATTTTGTGTGCTTTTTGGATGGTAAGTTAAATCAAATATGAAAAGTGATATGCAGGATGAGTGAAGACATGGTAATGGTGAACTCAAAATGCTATGGTAAATGCAAGAAAACCTCAAATGGAGAATTTTCAAAAGTTTTGATAGCAAAAGATTTATTTTTAAAATGAGAGGAAGGAGGAGGTATTTATAGAACAATTTGAATTCTCTAGAGAATTCAACGGTTGAGATTAAGCCAACAAGGTCAAGATGGAGGGCTATGGTGAGTTGAGGACTCACAAGCCCTCACATCTTGACATGTGGAATGTGAGCTGGCTTAGGGTGAGATGATGTGTAAGTGAGGTGGAAGGAAGGTACATGATGTGGAGGAAGGACAAGTACCTTGGGAAAGGGATTTGGTGGCCTTTCAATGATCACATGGGGGAGAGGAGAATCTTGGAAAGATAAAAGTGAATTAAAACTTCACATGATTGGAATAATCTAGTTGATAAGACAAGGTTCTTAAAAAGGTGGGAATTTGGCACATGTGGGTGATGTGACAAGTCAAATATTCTAGAAGACTTTGGCACATGTGATGTGACAAGTCAAAGGTTCTAGAATTTTGCATGGGGAAGAGAAGATTCCTTGTAGGAATAAAAGTGAATTAAAAATTCACATGGGGAAGAGAGGAGCCTTGGATGAATAAAAGGGAATTAAAAATTCCTTGGGGGATGGGGAGAGTTGACAAAGGTATTGATTAGGCTTAACTGATAAGTGATTAGAAGATAATTAGTGGTTAAGGAATATTAGAAGGCAACTTACAAAAGTTGGAGGATGTGACACATCCTAATGAAGGATTAGGCATGTGCACATCCCTAATGATGAGATTAGAAGATTGATTAAGATTAAAGAAAAGGATGTGACATGTGAGGAATTAAATAAATTTCATATTTATTTAATTCATTTGGTGAAAAGGAGAATAAAATGGATAAGGTATTTAAATATTAACTAAATACCTTAGGGATTTGGTAGAATTAAGGGTATTAATTAAATAATAGTGATATTACTCAATTAATGCAAATAAGAGGATATTTAGATGAAAAAAGGGTAAATTTGGATAAATGAAGTGTCCAAATTTAGGTGTCTACACCTACCATTCAAAGAAGGTATTGGTTGAGTAACCTCATATGAAAAACCATATTGATCTTAGTGTTGTGCCCTACATGACTAGAAATTGTAACTCTACAATCTACAACTAGCATGCACTACATGGACACAGTGAATTGACAGTGGATCCAAAGGTAATCACACTACTTTGGCCAAAGTGTTCTCACTTAGTACTTCGAGTGAAGGTCAAATATTCACTTACACTGCTTAAGCTCATTTTGACTTAAGGCCACTATAATCTATTCATAGGCAATCCCTCCCATGGGTAAGCTTAAGCCCCAAAATTAACCTAGATCATTAATCTCACATGCTCTAGAGTATTTATACTCTTAAAGAATATATAAAACTTCCCTCCCTTCAATGGAAAACAATCAAAAGAGTAACCCTCTTGCTATTTAGTATAATCAAATAACCTAGTTATGAGTAACCCTTAAGCTGACCTTGTTTAACCATGTCTAGTATATTGATACCTATGACAAACAATTCCTCCTATTATGAAGTAATTACAAGAACTTCACAAAACAGTATAACAACTTCAATTTTCCTTTCAAAGAAAACACTATTTTTCTCTAATGCAATTAATCACAATAGAATAAATAAAACATTCAAGAAAAAATATTCCATAAACTAAGACAATTAAAGGAAGAATAATCCCCATGCCTATAACTCACTTATCCCATTGAATGAATGATGCAAAAATTCCCAATTTCAGCCACTGGCTTTACTTTTACTTCAAAAACTATGCCTTTGTAAATCCTTCCCTCAAGTTGATAATATAATTCACTCTAAATACTCAAAGCTCTCTCATAATACTCAAAATAAACTTACAGAATAAGGAAACTCATAACTATGGAATAGAATGTTATAGAAAGCATATAAAATGTTGAGCAAAAGCGTATGGAATGTGTCCAAAATGAGAGCTCAACTCCTCTATTTATACAACAGAAAGAGACTTCTCATCCTACAGAAAATGCATGAATATTGACAACAAAGTTCACCTTAGTCGACTCACTTAACTTATATAAAAAAGGTAGCAACAAGTTGAGAGTGTACTCAGCAAAATAAAGCTGCAAATTACCCTCAAAGATTGACAACAACATGAGACCATTTCAAAACAGCACATGGTAAAAAGATGGCATTCAAATTGCTCTTAAAAGACACTTCTAGAAAAATCAGAATTCATAAGGTGGTCCCAAGCAAGCAACTATCCTTCTAAAATTGGCATGACTTTTCTCTTGTTTGAACCAGTCAATAACTAAAATTCAAAACTTAGCATAAGTTCACTTAGTCTATGATGAGTCACCTATCTCTTAAATCTGATTTGACCAATTCAACATCTTGCAAAAAATTATCCTATTAATTAATATTTACATTTATTTTTTGTTAATCAACTCATGATATGACATCTCAAGTAATTGCAGTTTACTAAGTCAAAGATATTCCAACTCAAAGCATCAACTAAGTCTTACTCTCCAAATCGAATTAATTGTTGTGTATTACTTAGCACTTACAACTTACCCTTCTCCCTTATAACACATGTAGAAGATCAACTCTCATGTATTCATACATATTTATCAATGAACCATTATATGCACTCTCGAATACTAATTATTGCTCTTTATATGCAGCACTATAATCTCCTTATTATGCACTATATTGGATAAAGCTTCCAAGATTTATGCACTCTAATATAAACTCCATGCATATCATTCAATTCGACTTAGATCTGTAGAAAATCTTGAATAGGCAGGTACAATGGGACTCATTCACTAATAGTGGCGAATCAGTCCACTTCTAGATTTTCGGAAATTAAAAGTTGGATTTTGTATCTCTAGGTCTGCTTTACTGTTCCCAATTCAAATCTAAGTCTGAAACTGCAAGATTCAACCTGTAGGTCTTCTCCAAGCTCCTCCAAGGCTTGTTCACAATCTTGACAACTTTTACTAGCTTCAACAACTTGATGAAAACTTTTCCAATCTTTCTCTTTAATAAATCTGCAACCTAGACCTACAAATCACATGCAAAGAGAGGGAAAAATGGTTGTGGGGTTAGAGAATAGGGGCTTGCCTTGGTCAAACCCCTTGTTGGTAATTAAACCTTGAAATGAAAGAAAATATAAAGGAGAATGATGAATGAACAAAAGATGATGTTTCAACTCACCAAACCCTTGCAATAAAGTGCTACAATTGTGCCTAAAATGGCTGCAATGGATGTGGCTCTTGATTCTTTCTTGTAGGAGATAGATATTGAATGCAAAGCTTGCTTGGATCATGAACTCTACACCACAATTTTGAGCACAATGAAAAACATGAAGAATGTGATCTTTGACATGATGATTGATGCTTGAAGAATACTCTTGAAAGCTTGATAATCTACCCATGAAAACCTTGAATTCTCTTTGTCAAATGCTCTTGTGAACTCAATTTTCTATTAGGATGATTACTTGACTACTTGAGCAGTAAAATGAGAGAAAGAACCTTGTATTTATACCCAATTATGCAAGAATTCTTGAAATTATAACACTACAAGATGACATTGGATCTTCGAGAATAACATCTCACCAAAGATTTAAATTAAATTTGAATTTTGAGTTAAAGGGGACTCATTTGCCACCTTGGGTGAATGGGTCCCACCTAAGGGGACTCATTCACCCAAAATGGTGGATTAGTCCCACCTTAGGAATTTGAGGTGGGTTTTCGGGGATTTGATGTTTTAAATGTCATTTGTTAGGATTATCCTAAAAACTATACACAAATAAGGCTTGTGGATGCAAAAATGGGCCCATTGAAGCATAGGAGAGCCCAATAATTAATGACAAGCCTAGAGGAATGTGAAAGTGTGTTACAACACTATATAACACACCAAATTAGGTAAGGCTAAGAGAAATTGTGATTGAAAAAATGTTAATTATGCTTTGAAATCCTAGAAAAGTGTGAAAGTGTGTTACAACACTTTAAAAAACCTTTACAAGGAATCATTAAATACATTAGTTCACATGGGCCCAATACCTAATGTGAATGTGTTATCCACATTATAACACTAAATAAAGGCCAAACTAAGCAAAAATATGCAAAGAGGAGCTAAACAAGCAAGAAAAATGCTAAGGACCCTTTTTTTGATGTTACATTTAGCCCCCACTTTAGTGTGAGGATGAACCTACTTCAAACTCACATTAAAGTAGACAATCATGCATCAAGGGGGGTTGCAATGTACTAATGCTAGCTAGATGAGATGAAAAAAATAAAGAGGGGTGATCAAGCCTCCAGGATCAACAACTCATGAAAAACCAACATGAGTAAAAAGGAAAAAAAATAAAAATGATAAAAAGAACATCGACAAGGCCAATCATACAATGCCAAATATGTAAAAGGAAATGAAGGAGAAATCCAAAAAAAGCTTTAAATGTTTGTCCAATGCAATTTGGATCAGATCTAGTTTGTTTGTCTGAGAAAAATGCATACTCACTCTGGGGTGACAAAACTCATGGCTGTCCGCCGGGTGAGAAGTCCTAAAATGGTGAGAAACATACACTCATGGCTAGTATGTACTCTCACACACACAAGTGGCTATGGGGAAAGTCATGCCTCAGATTGGACTTCCCACTCAACCATACCAAAATTATACCTCCTGATAACTTTAATAAGGTGCCACACAAACATGACTTGGTTTTTTAGCTTCATGAGACAAGAAAAACTTTGTATGCTTGTAGCTCATGAACAAATAGGATGGATTCACATACATGCAAGTTGTGTTATGCAAGGTGGTCATATAAACAAATGCAACATAGGAAATTTTCAAAGGAGTCTTGCTTAGTTCATGCAAGGTCTTTAACTTAGGTAACATCATGCCTAATATCTCCAAGAGAGGACCAATCAAAGAATATAAAATTCAAAACTCAGGGGAGGCAGTGTGTTGCATCAAGCCACTAAGATGAATGTAATATGCTAAGGGAGATCACGCTTATGAAGGAAATCACATCCAATGTCATCCAAAAAGTGAAAAATGCATCGTATGAAGCAAGAAGGATGCACTAAGAACCATGAAAGGAAAAATGCAAAAGAAATAATGCCAATGTATGCTCCCACTTTAAAGAAATTGCTAAACACCATGTTGTGAGAAATTACTTTAAAGTAGAAAATGAAAAATGCTAACAAGAAGAAAGACATGAGAGACAACTTGGAAAGCCCTATGCCAAGTCATATGTTTCTGAGTAAGGCTACATCATGCGAGAGAAAAACAAAAGAGAGGGGTTGCCCACAAAATGAAAACACCAAACACATAAGGGATCTATGGATCTGGGGTCAGTATGGTCTTTGCTGGAATGTTTGTAAGGAGCTCAAAACTATCATCATCCCCCAAATACACATAGAACTGGAAGAATGACATGAAGAAGCAAAAAAAAAAGAGAAAACCTTTTGGGTCAACATGGAAGAGACATAGGGTGTCTCGACTCCCTGTGTCATCCCTAGAAGGAAAACACAAGAACAAGAGAAAGATGAAAATAGAATAGGCGAAAGAAAAAGAAAGCCTTTTGGGTCAACATAAAGGAGACATGAATTTCTCAATGCCTTGCATCATCCCCAAAAGGAAAACACAAGAAAATGGATAAGGATGAAAAAGTGAAAGCAATGCACAACATAGAGTAGAATGAAGGTACAAATAGAGGAATTTCATAAAGAGAGAGAAAAAAACGTCATGGGGGACCACGTTATGCACATGCAATCACACAAAAATGAAAAAGAAATAAAGAAAAATATAAGGAAAATTCAATTCAACCTATGAGCAAGTCATCCGCCTCCCAATATCATTTTGTATAAGCGGAAGGTGAATGATGAACCGAAGGGACAACAACAAATGCATTCCTAGGATAAGGCTAACAATTTCTTTCCCCCACTGAGTGCAAAGAAAGAATGAGCCAAGGTAAGTGATGGTAAAGGGTTCATGTAATAGTGAGAAGAGGATTTTCTACAACTATTACATGGAAAGGAGGGTGGAAAAATGCTATGAAATCACACGGTGACATTCATTTCCATCAAATTGAAAGTTCTTTAATACTTGATGTACAACATTCTTCATTACTGTGTTCGACGACTCGGTGATATGTGCAATGTGGGACCTTAGCATCCTTAGGATAGAGGATTAATCTATTCATAGGAGGCAATGCTATGAATCCTTTGTTGAGAATCAGTTGTAGCTTCCTTTCAATTTTAGGTGGTGGATGAGGGGGTTGCAATTTTTGTAACTTGTAAGGCCTTTTGGGTTTTCTAGATTCACCAACTTCTCTAGTTGAAGATTGAGGAGGAGGACCTGAGGAGATCCTTTCATCCTTGTCACTGCTAGGAATTATTCGGTGTTCTTTAGGGAGAAGAAAATTCATAGCAAGATGATGATCTAAGATAATTGTACCATCGCTACGAAGTCTTAGATATTCTTTAGGAATATGTTCGTTGCAAGGGGGATCTTGATATCCTATTCCCCTTGTATTTTAATTAGTTGGTATTTGTTCTAATAGTTAATGAATTTTGTGTTCACTTGTTGTATCAAACCCTTGTTTTCTCAAGATTGTGAAACCTTTTCCATATGTTTCTTGAAGATTGATGGAAGCATTGGTGACCTTGTTATCATAAAAGGGTTGAGTGTTTTCTTGTTTAAAGGAACCAGGTTCACCTATAGTAGGGAACTTAGGTTCAAAAAAAAATGCAGGGTGCAAATAACCAAACATCACAAGAGGTGGTATGGCATGATGTTTTGGTTCATTCATGGATGCATAAAAGGATGTGTTAGGCTCCAGATTGCTAAGACAATTGTTTAAGAAACTATTCATACTGTCATCATCTTCTCCAATGATGTCAACATCATGAGGAGGATATTTATTAGGAGTTGAGTGACCATGAGTGAAGTCAATGTCATTAGGGTCATTTCTGAAGGCACAACTTGACACATCTACTAAGGATTTTAAGGACATCAAAAATTTTCCAAAGCACATATCCATGATGCAAATTTTAGATTCTATGCTATGCAACAATGTTATAAATGCAATTTTGACCTATGGCGAGGATGAATGAATGTAAGATAAATGCAGTGAATTGAATGAAACAAAGAATCTATAAACCAAAATAGAAGGGTAACAGTAGCAAACAAAAACTCAAAAAATGAACTACAAATGCTAGAAAATGCAATGCAAAATATGCAAAGGGACTGATTCACCCAAGGTGGCGAATGAGTCGAGGTATGGATTTTTTTGAATTTTTGAATTGGATTTTATGATTTTTAGGTTTTATGATGAAAATATAGGATGAAAATGCAAATTTTTATTGATTTTCAGTGAAATTAAATGCAATAATGCAAACTAAATGATCTTTTCACTAATGCAAAGATTGAAACCCTAGAATACAAATTAAGAAATGAAAAACCTAATGCAATGTTAATGGAAGCTAAATCTAGGATCTAAATGCACTCCAAATCAGAATTATGATGCTCTAAATGTAGGTTCACCAAAATGAAACAAAGAAAATGGGGGTTTAGGGGGGGGCTCTTGTCAGTTCTAGGGTTTTTTATCTTAAAATAGAGAGGGGTGCTACCACAATAATGGGTTACACTTTTTGGGACATCCTGATTTTTGCTGAAATCACATATTTTTAGAAAATATAATGATTTGAGCCTTAAAAAGGTTTCATTTTAAGGGTTTGAATTGAAGAGGGTTTGATCAAACCCCCTTGGATAGAAAGCTGCTAGTTTTAAACCATACCTATAATGGAGTCTCCTCTACACTTATCAAAATGCTAATAAAAAACCACTTTTGATTTACCTTTTAGTGGATCAAATTAATTAATTTAAAATTATTTTTTTGTAAACATGTAGTCCTTATTATAAGCTTCCCAAAAAGTATAATTTTAAATATATTTAACTTTATTATTATATTTATTTTTATTTCTTGTGAATGTAGGTTTTTCAATGAACATAAAGGTCTTTATTTCACACATACGGAAAAATAGGAAAAGAGAGAAAAAAAATTCTTAAAAATGCATGTACACTAGCTATTGATGTCCTTATTCCATCAAAAAAAGAATAAGTTAATTCAAATGAATACAAAAAAAATTATGCAGCTGAAAGTATAATATATCCAAATTATAATTACTCTGAATTAGAAAATTAATTAAAAAATATATATGCAACAAAAAATTATGAAAAAATATGCATCCACTAGATAATGGTGTGAAAAAACTGTATTTAAAAAAATAGAATTTTACGCTTTCTATAAAAAAAGTTATGCAGCTGAAAGTAAGCATCAATTTTTGAAAGTGATGTTTAGTAAAAAAAAATAAGTTAATAAAAACTACATAAAATAATTCACAATTTATTTTTTAATTTAAAATATAATTAGATTCTCAACACAAAATATCACAAATCACTAGTTTGCTTCATCTTCAAATTCTTAATGGTTTAGCTTCTATAGGCATACAGAAGTGAAGATCTGGTGAAAAATGTTGATTTCAATGTCAAGTTTGGCCAAAAAGTGTAAACCATTATTGTGGGATCACCTAGAGACCATTTTCTTCCTTTCACTCAAAAACAACCCTTGAGATTCCAATGCAAAGGAGATTGAAATCTGACAAAGGGTGTGTTCTAGGGGATGAAATGATACAAAATGAGGGTTCACCACCAAGTTTAGACTTGGAAAAGAAAATGTTTGAAAACATAGTGTAATATGCAAAATGACCTAGAAATGTAAGCAAACAACAATAGAAAACTGTGAAACTGAAGATGTGCACCCGGGAAGGAGAAGGTGGAATGGAGGCTTGAAATCCTATAAAATTCACTATTGAAGCCAATTGGGACTCACTCGCCAAGCTGGGTGAATCAGTCTAGTTTCGGGAAAACTATGTAGGAACAAGTTTCGAACAATGGGTACTCAAATATGCAAAAATCCTTAATAAGCAGGTATAGTGAGACTCATTCACCAATAGTGGTGAATCATTCCACTTCTAGACTTCTAGAAATTCAAAGTTGGATTTTGTAGCTCTAGGTCTGCTCTGATGTTCCCAATTCAGATCTCGGTCTGAAACTGCAAGATTCAACTTGTAGGTCTTCTCCAAGCTCCTCCAAGGCTTTTTCACAATGTTGAAAACTTTGACTTGCTTCAACAACTTGATGAAAACTTTTCCAATATTTTGCTTTAATAAATCCTCAACCTAGACCTTCAAATCATATGCAAAGAGAGGGAAAAATGGTTGTGGTGTTAGAGAATAGGGGTTTTCCTTGGTCAAACCCCTTGTTGGTAATTAAACCTTGAAATGAAATTAAATATAAAGGAGATTGATGAATGAACAAAAGATGATGTTGCAACTCACCAAACCCTTACAATAAAGTGTTGCAATGGATGTGGTTCTTGATTCTTTCTTGTAGGAGATAGATCTTGAATGCAAAGCTTGCTTAGATCATGAAATCTACACCACAATTGTGAGCACAATGAAAAATATGAAGAATGCGATCTTTGACATGATGATTGATGCTTGAAGAATTCTCTTGAAAGATTGATAATCTGCCCTTGAAAACCTTGAATACGCTTGCTCAAATTCTCTTGTGAACTCAATTTCCTATTAGGATGAGTACTTGAATGCTTGGGGGGTAAAATGAGAGAAATAGCCTTGTATTTACACCCAATTATGCAAGAATTCTTGAAATTACAACACTACAAGTCAACATTGGATCTTGGAGAATAAAATCCCACCAAAGATTTAAATTAAATTTGAATTATGAGTTAAAGGGGACTCATTTGTCACCTTGGGTGAATGGGTCTCACCTAAGGGGACTCATTCGCCCAAAATGGAAAATGAGTCCCACCTTAGGAATTTGAGGTGGGTTTTTGGGGATTTGATGTTTTAAATGCCATTTATCAGGATTATCCTAAAAAATATACACAAATAAGGCTTCTGGATGCAAAAAGGGGCCAATTAAAGCACATGAGAGCCCATTCATTAATGATAAGCCTAGAGGAATGTGAAAGTGTGTTACAACACTTTACAACACACCAAATATGGCAAGGCTAAGAGAAATTGTGATTGAAAAAATGTTAATTATGCTTAGAAATACTATTAAAGAGTGAAAGGGTGTTACAACACTTTACAACACCTTTACAAGACATCATTAAATACATTAGTTCATAGGGTCCCAAGACCTAATGTGAATATTTTATCCACATTACAATGCTAAATCAATGCCATAGTAAGCCAAAATCGACAAGAAGGAGCTAAACAAGCATGAAAAAGGCTAAGGACCCTTTTTTTGACGTTATAGAAGGAATATCTAATTCCAAGGGCATTATTACCTTAGTACCATAGACAAGGTTATAAGGATTATTCTTAGTTGATTTTCTTATACTAGGACGATAAGCCCATAATCTATATTTTAACTATGTGTGACAATCCTTATTATGTTTGCTTATTGTTTTCCTTAATATTTGATCAAGAGTTATAATAGCTGATTTAGCTTGTCCATTAGATTGCGGATAGTAGGGTGTTGAAAAATGATGTTGAATGTTAAATGTTTCTAAGAACTTATTCATGTCATTATATTCTTAAATGGTGTCTCATTGTCCAAAACCGATGCTGAAGGCAACCCAAAGCGAGCAATAATGTGCTCCAATATGAATAGACATATTACATCGGTGGTTGTTGAATAAAGGGGAATGGTTTCTACTCACTTTGTGAAGTAATCTATTGTAGTAATTATAAAGTTATATTTGGAAGAAGAGGGTGAAATTTTTCCAATAAGATCCAGGTCCCATACTGAGAATGGCCAAATAGGAGCTTGTGCACAAAGCTCGGAAGTGGGAGCAATAATTAAATTGTTGTGTTCTTGATATTTGTGACATTTCTTAACGTATTCAAAGAAATATTTTTCCATATGTCTCCAATAGTATCCTATGTAGATGAGTTTTTGAACTAATGATCTTCCTTCAAAATGCCTCCATAAGCACCTACATGAGCTTCTTCAAGTGTTATGGGGATTTTAGATTGTTTAAGGCATCTAAGTAAAAGACCATCAAAGGACCTTTGATATAGCACATCAGCAAGGATTATAAATTTAGATGTGAGTTTGTAAAGGTGGTCCCATTTATTCTTATTTGTCAGCTTAAGAAAGGTACCTTCTTTTAAATAATTAAGTATCAATGCATACTATTCACTAGAGCTTTCCATAGTTGTTGATAACACTTCTTCAGCTTTAGATTCTATTGATGGTTGCATAATTGTATATACGATGAATGTGGAATATTTTAAAGGATCTTGAGGGGATATAAGGGAAGGTACACTTGCCATTTCATCTGCATGTCTATTATCTTTTCATGAGATGTTATCAATGGTAAATGAATCAAAGATTTCCAACATAGTCATTGTGAGATCCTTGTATTCTGATAATTTTTCATGCTTTTCTTGATATGTTCCGTTTATTTTCTTAATGAATAATTGTGAATCGGTGAATATCTTAATGCATTGAGCTCCCAAAGTTAAAGAAGCACATAATCCAAAAATTAATGCTTCATACTTTGTTGTGTTGTTTTTTCTTAGTAAGTATAAGCAATAAGACAAGGGAAAAGGATTTCCTTTAGGAAAGACTATTATAACCCCTACGTTGGAGCCTGTTCTATAGTTAGAGCCATCAAAGTAGAGTTCCCATGTTTCTTCATCTTTCTAAATAGTCAACATATTCTCATTGGGGAATGAATCATTATTAGTTAATGCTAGGGGAGAAGGGGCATCAACTAATTGGCCAATTAAGTCTTTCCCTTTAATTGCATTCTATGAGACAAATTTAAGGTCAAACTCAATTAACAAAATAACCCATTTAGCTAAGCATCTTGATAAATCCGTTTTAGCGAAAAGCTGTTTTAAAAGATCAAATTTTTCATCACATGTATTTTAGCATTCAATAAGTAATGCTGAAATTTACTAGTAGTGAATACAAGATCCAAAAATTATTTCTCTATTGTTGTGTATTGTATTTCATAATCAATCAGAGTTCGACTAATGTAATAAACAAGATGTTCTTTACCTTTTTCATCTTGTTGAGCTAACAGTATTGCAAGAGAATGGGTCGATGCTACTGTATAAAGGATAATGGTTTGTCTTTCATAGTAGGTCGTAGAACATGCGGAGTGGCAATATAATCTTTCAAACTCTTAAAATCCTATTTACAATCCTCGTCCCAATTAAACTTAACCTCTTTCTTAAGAAGATGCGTAAAATGTAATGTTTGTTTTGCTAGGGATGCTACAAAATGAAGGATGGCTTGAATTCTTCCTTGTAAAGAGTGCAATTGAGAAATTTTTCTAGGAGGTGGCATGTTAACTATAGCATCAATTTTCTTTGTGTCCACCTCAATGCCTCTATGAGATACTATAAAAACTAAAAAAAATCTACTATCTATGCCAAAGACACTATTTTGGATTCAATCTCATGTTATATTTTTGCATTCGCTCGAAGAACTTTTGAAGGATATTCACATTGTCTTGTCGAGTTAAATATTCTGCTAGAATATCATCAAAATAGTCTTCCAAAATGTTATGTATGTAATCATGAAATATCAATGTCATAGCTTGTTGATTTGTTGCACCTACATTCTTCAATCCAAAAGGCATGACTACCCAACAAAATTCTCCCCAAGCTGTAGTAAATGTTGTTTTGTATTGATCTTTAGGGTTAATGAAGATTTGATTATATCCATAAAATCCACCCATGAATGACATCAAAGCAAGTCCCACAGTCGAGTCCACTATCATGTCGATATTAGGAAGGGGAAAATAATCTTTTAAAGATGCTTTATTTAAATCACAAAATTTTGTACACATCCTAATACTATTATCAAGTTTTGTTATTGCAACAATGTTTGAAATCCAAGGGGAATAATCTATAGGTCATATAAAACCAGTTTTGAGAAGCTTCTCAATCTTGGCTTTAACCAATAAGCCTATCTTAGGATTCATCCTTTGTATCTTTTGTCTAACTAGATTAGCATTTTTGGCAAGGACTATGTTGTGTGTCACTATCTTAGCATCTGAAACCGATGAAAATGGTGGATAGGATGAATGATGGTGTATTCACAACCACTTCCAAAGAGATTCCACTCAAGGATAACCCTGGAGATCTCAATGCAAAGGAGAACGAGATACTGCAATAGGGTTTTCCTAGGGATTGAATGTGATCTAATGAGGGGTTCACCACCAAGTTTAGACTTGGAAAAGATAATGACATGGAAGATACAAAATAAAACCCTAATTGAATGCAAAGTAACTCTAAATGACCTAGAAAGATGAATGAAATGCAATGAAAAACTATAGAGATGGAACATGTGCACCTGTAAACTTGATGATGACTGGAAATAGCTCTGAAATTATAAAAAACTTGAATCTTCAACCTACTGGGACTCATTTTCCATTTTGGGTGAATCAGTCCCAGTTTTGGATTTCTGCACTAGAAAAGGTTTCGAGAAAATGGGTATCCAAATCTGCAAATATCTCTGAAAAGAACCTACTATGGGACTCATTTGCCACTTGTGGCGAATGAGTCCAATTTGACTTTTTGAGAAATTATAATTTTTGATCTGTACCTCTCAGTCTACTTAATTTGTTCCTCCAGCTTCTAGGATCCAAAACTCTAATTTCGGGGTTGTAGTTGACCTTTTAGTGAATATTATGACCTTGCAAATGGGGAGACAATTCCAACAAGCTTGTGACCTAATGTTCAATGATCTTCAAGTCTTCAAAGCACCTAAACCTACAATTGCACAAAAAAATAGAGAAAAAGTGTTGATTGTTAACGAATAGGGGTTTTCCTTTGTCAAATAGGTCTGTTAGGTAATTAAACCAAATGATGAGATAATGAAATGAAGGAATGAAACAAAGAACATGAATCATGGACAATAATACCTTGAATTATGTCTTCTAGATGATGCTTTGTAAATTTGCAACTCAACATGAAATGGCCATGCAGGACATGTAGATCTTTATCTTTCACAATAGGAGTAGAACAATGCTTGATCTTGGATATCCAATGCTACATAAAAACACTAGCTCAGTCACATGCTTGATGCTTAATATTCTTGACATGATGAAGGATCTTGAATTGCTGTAACAAATGATGAAGAATATTGCCCTTGAATGCCTTACAAATGATCTTGAAAGGTATCTTGATGAACTTGTAAAGACTTGGAATGCTTAACCCTTGAATGCTTGACTTGATAACATGAATGCATGATGAAATAATGATTTGAGAGCTCACTTATATAAGAAATCCACTCAAATGACCGCCAATTGGATCCCCAAGGCTGACATTGGAGAAATTTGAACTTAAAGCCTAGTTTTTCCTACTCAAACAGGTGGGACTCATTTAACATCCTAGGAAAACGAGTCTCATATAGATGGGACTCATTCGCCCAAGGTGGTGAATGGGTCCCATAGGGGCTATTTTTCTTGCTAGAATGTTGGGGAGTGATGAAATTAGGTTTCTATGTTGATATTGTCAAGTTTTTGAGAAATATATGCCTTTGGATGCACAATATGGGGTCATAAGGGGCCAATAAATGATGATATAAAGGTCATAAATGCAAGAGGTCCCAAAATCCAATGTGAAAGTGTAAATAAATACACTTTGCAACACTAAATTAAGGAAAAATTGAGTCTATTTAGCTTAGAAGGGCCCTAAATCCCATCTGAATGTGTAAAACACATTACAACACTAGATTAGGTCCACTTTGGTTTACAAGCCTCCTAAATTCAATGTGAAGGTGTAAATAAATACACTTTACAACACTAAATTAAGGAAGAGTTAAGTTATTTTAGCTCTAAAAGCGCCCAAGACCTAATTTGGATGTGTAAAAACCCTCACAACACTAGACCAAGGTGATATTAATTCTAATTTGTCCTTAATTATTCCCAAATCAAGCAAGGGAAATTTATTGTTTTTTGTTGTTCCATCTAGCCCCCACTTTAGTGAGAGGATAGAAAGGGATGACAAGGTGGTCAAGCCCCCAGGATCCTAGATCCTAAGTCAAACCGACATAAGCGCAAAATGACACACACAAGGAGTATAGTATGCAACATCAAGATACACCATCATGAAATGTCAATAACTGAAAGAATGAAAAGCAAGAATACAAAGTTTGATCAAGCTTTGACCATTTGTCCAACACTATGTGGATCAGATCTAAGCTATTTGTCCAAAAATTCCCACTCACTTTGAGGCAATAGAACTCCTAGTTGTCCGCTAGGTGAGAAACATACACTTGACCGATATGCACTCTCACACACACAAGTGGCTATGGGGAAAGTCATGCCTTGGTTAGGATTCCCACTCAAACCATAGAAAACTTATACCTCCTGATAAATTTGATAAGGCGTCACACAAGAATGATCTTCGAGCTCTATGAGGCAAGCAAACTTTCATATGCTTGAAACTCATAAAAATTTGTAAATGAAAAATAGTGTGGGGAATGTTCGAAGTGATTTTTCATAGTTCGTGCAAGGTCTCTTCTTAGGGAACATCATACATAATGTCTCCAAGAGAGGACAAGTCAAAGCACTCTTAGAGGAAATCAAATGCAATGACACAACCAAGAATAGGACACATCACAAGAATAAAGAAAATCACATAGTGAAACATGAATTTTGATGTATGCCCCCACTTTAAAGCGGTTGCTAACACTATTGTTGTGAGAAATTTTTTTAAATTAGAAGAAGATATGAGAGATTATTTGGAAATCCCTATGCCAAGTCCTATTTTTTCGAATCGACCTACACCATGAATGCGTGTCACATGCGAGTCAATCTTAAGGAATTTCGTCCACATCCAAATCTTGCTCTTATATGTACATGAAAGGTGGTTAGCTAGCCAAAAGAGACAATGTCAAGTGACATATGAGGACAAGGCTACCTAACCCCTTGCCCCCACTTAGTGTAGGACAAGGATGAGCCGAATAGGATGAAAATAAGTATTAGTTGGAGGAATTAGATGCTTCAACACAATGAAGAGCACCATAGTCCCTAAGATGTTGAATTTTGTTACTCAAAGCCTTACATTCATTAGTAGCATGACCATGAACTCTATGATATGCACAAAATGAAGTCTTGGAGTAGAATTTCTTTCATGTTCTTGTTGGGAGTGATACAAAACGATCTTGGAGGAGTCTTGACAGGATACCTTCTTCATCCAAAGTAGAAGATGTTTTGTGACAAAGATATCTCTTGCTTAGTACAAGGTGCCATACCTACACAAGAATCTTTAGATTCTAATATTTTGTGTTGTCCTTTATAGGAGAATGTAAAATCTAATGAACTCAAATCATTAGTGTTTTGTGTGATGACATTGAAATTAAGCAAAGATTTCTTTATTTTTTTTGTTTCCTGCAAAGGATAAAGACCACTAGTGTCTATCTGTTCATGATGCATTACTGTTAAAGTTGGCTTTGAAGAATATTTTGTAAGAGTGTTGATGTTGAGTGACGGCTTGTCTAATAGTTTGATTTCTATGAAAGGACAATAACCAAGACCATGATTTGTTTCTTGTGTGTTAGGCTCTATAGGGATGTAGATACCTTGTTCTCTAGCACCACATCCTTTTCCATTGTATCCAAGTTGTTTCATAAGTTCATAACCTTTTCCATTAATATTTTTCATTTCTTTTGGATATGGTGGTTGTTGATAATCAACTTCATCAAAGTTTTTTATGTAATATGTTGTCTTTTGTTATAAAGTGGTTGAGGTGGATGCTTTTGAAGGGTCTTCTGAGTTTTGCATTGGCATTACCACTTTTCCTTTATCTAAATCTTTGTTTATGATCTTGTATTATCCCATGAATGTTGGTGTGAAATATAAGGAACCCCAATCATCTTCTAATAGCTTCATGAATTCCTAAATGTGTTTTTCTTTGTCTTTATGTTGCACGGGTTTTACTTGTTTAGTTGGTGTTAATGTTGCTAAAGGGTTATCCTTGTTTTTTACAATGATTAAACAACTACTTGGGTTAGGGTCTTCTTCGAGTGTGTACATTTTGTTGTTGTATATGTATTTCATTTGATGATGAAGAGTAGAAGGCACCCCATTCATTGCATGAATCCATGGCCTACCTAGAAGGAGATTATATGAAAGATCGTGAGGCATAACATGGATCGATGTTTCTAATGTGGCCTTTCCAGCTGTAATAAGTAAAGTGACCACACCAAGTGGTTGTTTTCCTACATTGTCAAATCACTTAATACATAAAGAATCAAATTGAATTTTTGATTTATTGATGCCAAGCCTATCCAAAAGGGTCACACTATAGATATTAAGGGCGGATCCGTTATCCACAAGGGTTCTCTTTATCCCTTTTATTTTGTATTGAGTTACTATTATGAAAGCTTCATATTTTTTTTGCACTTCCAAAGGCGGAGTTCATTTTGGTGGAAAACAATGTAATAATTTATTCCTTGAATCATGGTTGCTATGTCATTCGTGTTTGCATTAGAAGGGACCAAAACTTGTTGCAAGGCTATTTGAAGCATAGTGTGATAATTAGGTGAATTCTAAATTAGGTCCCACAAGGATATCTTTGCAGGAGTATTCTTAAGTTGTTCAACATGATCATACACCTTTCCACTATGCAAAGGCAAACGAGGAGCACTAGGAAATATAGGATTAGGAAATGGGGGAGATGTTGGGGTTGGTTGTCTTGGTTGCAGATTTTTCCTTGTCTTATATGTATGAGAAATGATATTATGAATCGATTGTTGTGACACATTATTCCTAGGTGGGTAAAGGATAATTTCGGGTTTGTTTTGAGTTTGAGGTTTGTGTGAAGGTGGGTAAAGTATTAGAGGATTCTTAGTATTTCCAACAGGGTATGTAGGAGGTCCAATAGTCAATGGGGATCTAATGGAAACTTGCACATTCATAACCTCAGCGGTCTTGGTTTGATGTATCTCTAATAAAGGGAAATCTAGTATCACATTTTTACCATCACCCAAGGAAGACACATTACTATTGTTGTCATTTTCTTCCACCATGATAGTCTCCCTAGGAGGAAATGTTTTAGGAGAACTACAAAACAAATGTTCTTGACATTCAAGGATTGGTTCTTCCAAAATGAATTCATCACAAGTAAGGGAGTTATCAATGGTTGGATTGTCTTGTTTTTCAATAGTGGGGATATTATTGTAGGGAAATCATGTCTCAATTTCCAGTTTGTGGCTCTACATTATTCAGACTTGGCAAAAAATGTTCATTCTCTGCACTTACCACTTTACCACGGTGGTTTGATCTACCCCTGGTGGTACCGCAGTGACGGGCTTGGCGATTACTGCCTTACTATGCGTGGTGAGTTTACTCACTGCGCTAGTCATGGTAGGTGGCTTGTTGCCTATCTCTCTGGTCACCACCTTACCATGGTCAGCATAGGCCTTCACTGTGGTGGCCACGGTGAAGCCGCCAGCAGTGGCCTAGCGGTTACCACTCCATTGCAGGCAATGAGTTGTCTCACCACGGTGGCCGTGGTGAAGCCGCCTATGGCTTGGTCGATGGTTACCGCCACACCGCGGTGAGACCACCAGTGGTGCGCTTGGTGGTTACCGCTCCACCGCAGATGGTGAGCGTACTCACCCTGATGGCTGTAGTAAGACCACCAGTGGTCTGGCTAGCGGTCACTGCCCTATTGCTAGGTTGCTTGGTGGCCTTTGTGGTAGCGTGGTTTCACTGCCAGTGGTCCCCCAGACTATTTATTGCCATACCACAATAAGGGAAGTTAGTCATAGTGGTAGTGTAGGAATGTTAAGGCAGAGCTAGGTGAAGTGGTAGGGTGAGCATGGATGAGCTCACCGCTATACCGCAATCGGGTCAGTCGGACTCGATAGTAGTGCGGTATGAGATCAGACAAGCTCAAAGCTTGGTCAACTGAGTTGGACCAGAAAATCAAAGCGATAGCGAATGGTAGGTGGACACGTGGTAGTTTGACAGTGATCTGATTGGATGAAGATCAAAATGGTAAAAGTAGTTATTGCAGGCCGACTTCAGCTGATGACAGGAACCTGATTTGGGTGGCGAAGTTATTGCTGGGTGACTCGATGCAATCTGTGAAGATCGATTGTTTGCTTGATGATTGACGCATGAACCTAAAAGTCGTGGGATTGGTTGAAAGTGTAAATGCAATGAATACTTGTACATTCAGTGTGAGGTTGATGAAAATGTACATGTAAGTTGGCAAGTCGATGAAAGAGATAGATTTTTCATTGTATACTTTAAAGGTGAATTATTGTAACAGTGGGAGATTAACTTGAATTTGTTGTGAGATGATTAGAGAGTAAGGGTTGATATTGTATGAAATTGATTATTATTGTAATACAATTGTTCTTACTTGGTGTGGTGGGTTTTTTACTTGAAAAGGTTTTCCCACATAAATACTATGTCATTTGTGAATGCCTATCTTTGTGTGATCTCTTTTATGTTGCATGTATTCATCTCAGTGATTTTAGAAGTTTTTAGAACCATTTTTTTTGCTCTTCTCCTCTATTGTATTAGTGTTAAGGGAATGTATTCCATATTGTTGGGTCATTAGATCCATCCTTGTTTTCCCTTCAATTGGTATCAAAGCCTGGATAGTTGTGTTATCCTTGAGAGAAAAGGTTAGTTTTTTGTGCTAATACTGTTTCAGTGGGAGTCTTGCATTGTTAAAACTTTTTTCTATTTGAGATGGCAAGTACATTAGTTGGAGTAGATATTGAAAAGTTCAATGGTAGCAACTTTGAGTTATGGAAACTCAAAATGGAAGACTTGTTGGTGGATAGAGACCTCTGGTTAGCAGTGTCTAGAACTAAGCCATAAAGTATGATGCAAGAGGCTTGGGATCTTGCTAATAGAAAAGCAAGAGGTCTGATAAGACTGAGTCTAGCTGATTTTGTACTCCTAAACGTCCATGAGGATTAGTCTGCAGCTTCATTATGGAAGAAGCTTGGTGATATTTATCAGGGAAAGTCTCTGGTAAATAAGTTATTCCTGAGGATGAAGTTGTACTCCTTGAAGATGGAAGAAGGTGCATCTATTCTAGACCATCTGAACTCATTTAATATGAGTGTTACTTAGCTGGCATCTGTAGGTGTAAAGACTAAGGAGGATGATCATTGCATGCTCTTGTTGTGTTTATTACCTAACAGTTGGGATCATCTATTGATGGCTATTGGAAGCACAACCACTGCATTAAAGATGAATGATGTGGTTGCTTTGCTTATGTTAGAATAAATGCGAAGAAAGTTTTCTGAGATGGCCAAAGAGGCTCTTTCTATTTGAGGTAGACCAAAGGAGAAAGGCAAGAAGAAAGACAAGAAGTTGAAGTCTAAATCTGCAGGGAGATCAAAGTCTCCAGGTAAAAATTTCAAGGTGAGATGTTGGAACTGTGGGCAGCCTAGTCATATCTGGAAGGATTGTAAGGAGAGGAAGAAGAAGAATTCTTTTGATAATGAATCTTCTCAAAGTGATGCAGATGCCTTCATTGTAGTAGCCTTGACAACTCAGGCATCTAATGATATCTGGTTGGTTGACTCAGGTGCTTCCTTTCACATGACATCTAATAGAGAATGGTTCTCTAAGTACAAGAAGTATGATATTGGAAAGGTGTACCTGGCAAGTGATTCAACACTAGAGATTGTTGGAAGAGGAAGAGTCAAAGGTATTGGTGGCATACTGCATACACCAGGTCTGGCTCATAATATTCTTTCTGTCAGTAAGTTAAATGATGTTGGTGTAGACATTTCTTTCTCAAGTAAAGGATGTAAAATGGCTAGAGGTTGAATGGTGTTGGCTAAGGGTGTTCATACTCGCACTCTGCATAAGTTGGATGCACATCCTATTCAATGTAAAAAAGCCTTTGTAGAGTCATGTAAATCAGTCCCTGTAGAGAAAGATGAAGACACTTCTCTATCTACAAATGCTTTGGAGGTAAAAATCCTAGCTGAAAAGACTATGCTATGGCATCATAGACTAGGTCACATAGGTGAGAAAGGTTTAAAAACCTTGAAGAATAAAAATCTTGTAGAAGGGCTTGATGATTGTAACCTTGAGTTCGATTTTTGCAAACATTGTGTCTATGGAAAAAACACCATGTTTCATTTTACTCTAGTCCTCATAAATCTTTTGGTATACTAGATTATGTTCATTCTAATGTGTTTGTTCTAGTTAATTCTCCTTCGTTATCGAAGTCTAGATATTATGTTTCTTTTATTGATGATTATTTAAGAAGGGCATTTGTATACTTTCTTAAAAGTAAATCAGAAGTGTTCGACCAGTTTAAAGAATTTAAATCTTTGTTAGAGAATCAGATTGGAAGGAAAATTAAATGTTTGAGGACAAACAATGGCGGTGAATTTTGTTTTGCAGATTTTGAAAGGTATTGTACAGATCATGGAATTACAAGGCATAAGAAAATGCCTTACACTCTACAACAAAATGGAGTTGCTGAAAGGTTGAACAGGATGTTGATGGAAAAGACAAGGAGTATGCTAAGTAGTGCTGGTCTAGAGCAAAATTTTTGGGCTGAGGTTGTGGCTACAACATGTTATGTGGCAAATCATTCTCCCTGCTCTGCTCTTGTTGATAAGACACCTTTGGAAGCATGGTCTGGTAAGAATCCCTCTTTGAGGCATGTTCGTGTCTTTGGTTGTGAGGCATATGTTTATGTTCCAAATGAGAAAAGATCCAAATTGGATAACAAGGTTGTCAAGTGTATTCTCATTGGCTATGGAGTTGGTGTGAAGGGATACAAGATTTGGAACCCTATTATTGAGAAGGTTCTATACAGCAGAAGCATGATATTTCATGAGCTGAAACCTTAAGTAAGTGATCAACAACTTGAGATAGATCAGAGTGACAAGAAAAAGGATGCAGTTGAGATTCCCCAAACTCTAGAAAGGGAAGAGCTGCATGGTGTACCTAAGACTAAGGAGAGTTCAAGCATCTCTAAAATTTTTGATGATGAAGAACCACAACCTCAGCCTGTAAGAAAGTCTACACAAAAAAAATGGCAGCCTAAGAGGCATAGTTTCTCATTGTTAAATTCTAATTGTGCCTACACCTTAATTACTAGCACTGATGAGCCTAGGACTGTAAAAGAAGCAATCAACACGTCTGATTCGAATTCTTGGTTGGAAGCCATGAATGAAGAAATGGATTCATTAAAAAAGAATGAAAGCTGGGATTTGGTAGCATTGCCAAAAGGTCGAAATCATGTTGCTTGTAAGTGGATATTCAAAAAGAACATAGGCCTTGATGGAAGTGTTGAGAAGTATAAGGCACGACTAGTTGCAAAGGGATTTTCCCAAATTGAGGGAATTGATTATGGAGAGATTTTTTCCCCTGTAGAAAAGCTGACATCCATCAGATTTTTGTTGTCATTGGCAGTTGTGTATGACTTTGAAATTGAGCAGATGGATGTGAAGACATCATTTGAACATGGTGAGATGGAAAAAGAAATTTATATGTCCCATCCTAAGCATTTCGTTGTGAAAGGTAAACAAAATCTAGTTTGTAAGTTAAATAAATCTCTGTGTGGTTTGAAGTAGTCTCCTAGAATGTGGTAGCAGAAATTTGACACATTTGTGTTGTCTATAGGATTTGCAAGATCAAAATCTGATCATTTTGTTTATCATAAATCTGAGAATGATTGTGTGCTTGTTATTAAACTGTACGTGGATGATATGTTATTCGTAGGAAATAGCAAGACTATGATTTCTAATCTTAAATCTTAGTTGTCTGCAAAGATTGAAATGAAAGATCTTGGTGCAGCAAGGTATATTCTTGGAATGGAGATAAATAGGGATAGAACAAGCGTAAAGCTTTGGGTTAGTCAGAGTAAGTATGTGCATACTTTTCTAGAGAGGTTTGGTATGAACGATTGCAAGCAGCTAGTTGTTCCAGTCATGCAGGGAACGAAACTATTTGTTGAAGACTGTCAAAAATCTGATACTGAGATGAGGACATGACCAGTGTGCCATATGCAAGTGATGTTGGTAGTTTGATGTATGCAATGGTCTGTACGAAACCAGACATTTCCCAAGCAATGGGAGTTCTAAGCCGTTTTATGGAAAATTTGGGAAGATCACATTGGGATGCTATGAAGAGAGTATTCAGGTATTTGAAGGGGACTTCAAATTATGCTATGTTTTACCATGGCAGTTTGGTTGCATCACAGAGGACTCTCAACATTCAAGGATATGTTGATTCTGATTGGGCAAGGGACATTGATAGCAGGAGATCCACTAGTGGATATAGGTTCATGCTTAATGGTGGAGCAATTAGTTGGATGAGCAAGCGACAAGTTGTAGTTGCTTTATCCATGACAAAGGCAGAGTACATGGTAGCAACTCATGCCTACAAGGAAGCAGTTTGGCTAAGGTGTTTCTATTTAGACGTTGGTTTTAATGCAGGGAAGATCACTATTTGCTTTGACATTTAGAGTGCCATTTCTTTAGCAAAGAACCCAACTTTCCATGCCAGAACGAAGCACATTGATGTGCAATTTCACTTCATGAGGGACATGGTGGAAGATGGAGGAGTCTATCTTGAAAAGAACGACACTTTGAAGAATTTTGTAGATGCTTTGAAAAATCCGGTAAGCATAGACAATTTCAGATGGTGTACATAATCAATGGGCATTGTGGCCTATTATCGTCAATGATTTTTTGAAGTCAAGAGGAAGCTGGAAATCTTCACCAAGTGGGAGCTTGTTGGGAAATCATGTCTCAATTTCCAGTTTGTGCCTCTACATTATTTAGACTTGGCAAAAAAATTGTATTCTCTGCCCTTACTGCTTTACCATAGTGGTCTAGTCTGCCCCTGGCAGTACCATGGTGATGAGCTTAGTAGTTACAACCTTACCGTGCAAAGTGAGTTTACTCACTGTGGTGGTCGCGGTAGGCAGCTTGCTGTTTGCCTCACCGGTCACTACCTTACTGCGTTCAGTGAAGGCCTTCACCACGATGGCCGTGATGAAGCCGCCTGTGGATTGGTCGGTGGTTACTGCCACACCACAAGCAGTGGATCCTCTCACCACGGTGTCCATGGTGAGATTTCCAACAGTGTGCCTGGCAGTTACCGCTCCACCATGGATGGTGAGCTTGCTCACCATAGTGGCTGTGATAAGACTACCAATAGTTTGGTCGGCGGTCACCGCCCTACCGCGGGGTAGCCTAGAGGCCTCTGCAGTAGCCTGGTTTGACCGCCAGTGGTCCCCCAGACTGTTTACCACCATACCACGGTAAGGGAAGTCAGTCATAGTGGTAGCATGGGAATGTTAAGGAAGATCTCGGTGAAGCTGTATTGTGAGCTCGAATGAGCTCACCGCTATAGTGCATTCAGGTCGATTAGACTCGGTGGTAGTGCGGTAAGAGCTCGGATGAGCTTGGAACTTGATCAACCAAGTTGGACTAGAAAGTCAAAGTGACACCGAATGGTAGGTGGACATATGGCAGTTTGATAGTGATCTGATTGGTCGAAGACCGAAATGGTAAAAGCAGATATTGCAGGCCAACTTCAGCTGATGATAGGAACCCGATTTGGGTGGCGAAGTTATTGCTAGGTGGCTCGATGCAATCTGTGAAGATTGATTGTTTCCTTGATGATCGACACATGAACTTGGAAGCCGTGGGATTGGTTGAAAGTGTAAATGTGATGAAGACTTGTACAGTTAATGTGAGGTTAACAGAAATGTACATGTGAGTTGGCAAGTCGATGAAAGAGATAGATTTTTCATTGTATACTTTGAAGGTGAAGTATTGTAATAGTGGGAGATTAACTTGAAGCTATTGTGATTTGATCAGAGAGTAAGGGCTTATATTGTATGAAATTGATTATTATTTTAATACAATTGTTCTTGCTTGGTGTGGTGGGTTTTTACCTGGAAAGGTTTTCCCACATAAATACTTTGTCATCTATGAATTCTTATCTTTGTGTGATCTTTTTTATGTTGCATGTATTCATCTCAATAATTTTAGAAGTTATTAGAACCAGTTTTTTGCTCTTCTCCTCTATTGTATTAGTGTTAAGGGAATGTATTCCGCACTATTGGGTCATTAGATCTATCTATGTTTTCCCTTCAATTATGAGAAGGATATATTGGATTGTCCTATTTCTCTAAGGTCTCATTCTCTTGTGTCATATTATCTACCCTAGTAGGAGAGTTTGTAAGATGTTCACCACATTCCCTGATTAGACTTTGTAAAGTAGCTTCATCACAAATAGGGGAGGTATCAAGACAAGGACAACTATGATTTTCATGCTTACCAAATAGATCTTTCCAAATGGTAGGAGAATTAGGGAAGGGAGGAGCAAGATTATCATGACCCTCAATAGGTGAATCTTTTAACACCAACCTATCCTCTTCGCATCGAGGAGAGATATTGGCAGAAGGAAAATTTTGATTGTCATGGCTATCTATGATACCATCCTGTTTCCATAAAACATTCTCACAAGCGAGGGATGAATGGAGATTAGGTAAGGTGATGTTTAGACATGTTTCTATGATCTCGTCTTATTTTTTTCTAATATCTTCCAAAGAGGGATGAGGAAAATCAAGACTCTCAATGCTTGTATATTCTTTCACCAAGATACCTTCATCACTAATAGGAGAGGTATCGGGAGAAGAACAAATATGATTGTTATGACTGTCTACACTATCATCCTCACCAATGGGTAGTGTAATATTAAGGATTGTGTCAATGGTTTGATGCACTTGCTCTAGGATGTTCTCATAATTATGAAAAATAGGAGAAGGATAACTAACATGTTTCATAATGATCTCATTGTTGTAATCTAAATTGAACTCATAAGACGGGATGTTGTACTTATGCAATCCATTTTTAATCATGTCAAAGACACATATATTGAAAGAAAACATGTTATTATGGAAAAGTAAATAAAGTACAATTCTATGACCTAAAGTGAAGTGCAATTTTCAGATTTGACACAAGATAATTTGTTGATTACACTATGCAAAAATTTGAAAGTGAAATATTGTAAATGTGAGATTTTGAATTGAGCAATGAATGAAATGGACCAATGTAAGCTAGATTTAGTGAAATGCATGTAACATAAAGTAAACCAGCTGAAACAAATAGTTAATGGCAGAAAACCGAAGTGTAGAAATAAGGCTTTTAGTGATGTAAAAGGTAGCTTCAGGGGTGCACTAGGACTGATTCACCCAAGGTGGTGAATGAGTCCCAATAGGGATTTTTTCCAAAAAAAAGGAAAATTTTCAATTGATTTTTATGCTTTTTAGTTTGTATGATATGTATCCTAAATGAGAATGCCATTTTTGGATGATTTTCAATGATTTGAGATGCAAAAATGCAACCTATATGCACTTTCACTAATGCAAAATTTTGAAACCCTAGAATGCCAATTAACTAATGCAAAATGCAATGCAGAGTTAATGCAAGCTAAATCTAGGATGATGATGGAATCCAAATCAGGAAAGAAGGTATTCTAAATGCGGGTTCACCAAAATAGAACCGATGAAAATGGTGGATAGGATGAATGATGATGTATTCACACCCACTTCCAAAGAGATTCCACTCAAGGATAACCCTAGAGATCTCAATGTAGAGGAGAAAGAGATCTTGCAATAAGGTAGTCCTAGGGATTGAATGTGATCTAATGAGGGGTTCACCACCAAGTTTCGACTTGGAAAATACAATGGCATGCAAGATGCAAAATAAAACCCTAATTGAATGCAAACTAACTCTAAATGACCTAGAAATATGAATGAAATGCAACAGAAAACTATAGAGATGGAAAGTGTGGACCTATAAAATTGATGATGATTGGAAATAGCTCTGAAATTCTAAAAAACTTGAATTTTTACCTACTGGGACTCATTCACCATTCTGAGCGAATTAGCACCTATTTTGGATTTCCACACCGGAGCAGGTTTCAAGAAAATGGTATCCAAATATGCAAAGATCTCTAAAAAGAACCTACAGTGGGACTCATTCGCCACTTGTGGTGAATGAGTCCAATTTGAATTTTCTAGAAATTCAAAGTTCTGATCTGCACCTCTCAATCTACTCAATCTGTTCCTATAGGTTCTCAGATCTAAAACTCTAATTTTGGGGTTGTAGATGACCTTTTAGTGAATATTATGACCTTTTAAATGGGGAGACAATCCCAACAAGCTTGTGACCTAATATTCAATGATCTTCAAGTCTTTAAAGAACCTAGACCTGCAATTACACAAACAAATAGAGCAAAAGTGTTGATTGTTAGGGAATAGGGTTTTGCCTTGGTCAAACCCCTTTTAGGTAATTAAACCAAATGATGAGACAATGAAATGAAGGAATGAAACATGAAACAAAGAACATGAATCATGGAAAATAATACCTTGAATGATGTCTTGTAGATGATGCTTTAAAAATTTGAAACTAAACATGAAATGGCCATGAAGGATGTAGATCTTGATCTTTGACAATAGGAGTAGAACAATGCTTGATCTTGGATATCCAATGCTACATCACAACACTAGCTCAATGCCATGCTTGACATGATGATAGATCTTGAATTGCTGCAACAAATAATCCTTCCCTTGAATGCCTTAGAAATGATCTTGAATGCTATCTTGATGAAATTGTAATGACTTGGAATGCTTAACCCTTGAATGCTTGACTTGATAACATGAATTCATGATGGAATAATTATTTGAGAGCTTGCTTATATAGGAAATACACTCAAATGACTGTTAATTGAATCCTCAAGGCCGACATAGGAGAAATTTGAACTTAAAGCCCATTTTTTCTTGCTCAAACCTCAAAAATATCTCAAATGGGACTCATTCACCATCTTGGGCAAATGAGTCCCGCCTCGATGGGACTCATTCACCCAAGGTGGTGAATGGGTCCCACATGGACTATTTTTCTTACTAGAATGTTGGGGAGTGAAGAAATTAGGTTTATATGTTGAAATTGTCAGGTTTTTGATCGAGATATTCCTTGGGATCAGAATATAGGGTCATAGGGGCCTATTAATGACCTGATATAAAGGTCATAAATGCAAGAGAGTCCAAAATCAAATGTGAAAGTGTAAATAAATACACTTTACACTAAATTAGGAAAAATATAGTCTATTTAGCTTAGAAGGGCCATAAATTCCATGTGAATGTGTAGAGCACATTACAATACTAGATTAGGTTCACTTTGGTTTACAAGCCTCCTAAATTTAATGTGAAGGTGTAAATAAATACACTTTCAATACTAAATTAAGGCATAGTTAATTTAATTTAGCTCAAAAAAGGCCAAAGACCTAATGTGGATGTGCAAAACACCTCACAACACTAGACCAATGTGACATTAAGTCTAATTTATCCTTAATTATTCCCAAATCAAGCAAGTTAAAGGCATAATTTTTTCATTGTTCTAGCGTCAACTCTTGGCATATCCAAATAAGTCCAAGAAATTTTTTTGGGAAAGCCATGAAGTAGAGTTGCATGATCCTCTTGTTCATCATCATCAAGGAAATTTCCTATCTTAATCACTTTCTCTTCATTGTTAATATCCATCGGTATGTCAATTATATCTCTCAAAGGAAGTGCACTTTGTTTTGGAAATCTAGGGTTGTATTTGTCATTGTCCTTATCAATGTTATTACTTTCCTTTTCTCCATATTCTTTCTTAGCTCTAATCACAACACATGTGACCCATTTCTTTTAGGAGGAGTGAATGGTTTTTCATAAACTCCTAAAATTTCTTTCAAAGCTTCATCATATTCAAAGTATTCCAATGATTCCTCACAAGTTGTATCAATCAATTCGAGATGTTTCAAGGTGAGAATTGTTTTAGGGTTGTACACATGATGGTGTTTATGTCTAGCAAGGTTCGTTTAGCTGCTTGTGTTACCTTAGAAGGACAATATCCCAAACCACTTTTTAGTTCTTGTGTGTTAGGTTGTATAGGAACACGAATGCCTTGTTCTTTCCTTCCACATCCTTTTCCACTATAGCCAAGTCATTTCATAAGCTCATAACTTCTTCCATAGAGTCTCCATTTATTTCAGGTTTGGTGGTTGTTGATAATCTATCTCATTAAAGTGTGTTGTATATCTTGTGTCTTCTTCTATGTTAGTGAGGTAGATGCTTATGAATTTTCTTCAAAATTTTGCATTGACATTACCATTGGTTGTTTTTGTTCTTCAATTTCTTTTATTGTAATTTTGTATTCTCCCATAAATGTTGGTGTGAACTCTAAAGAACCCCAATCATCGTCCAATAAATTCACCACTTCTTCCATCTCTTGTTTCTCTTCTTCCATAGGTTCTATATTTGAGTTTGGAATTAATGTGTTTAGAGGATTTGTCTTTCCCTTTTCAACTTGTAAGAAACTTTCAAGCTTACAGTCTATTTCAACTTGGTATACTTTATTGTTGTAGACATACTTCATGATAAGATGAAGAGTTGAAGGAACCACATGCATCTCATGAATCAAAGGTCCTCATAAAAGAAGGTTGTATGAAAGATCATGAGACATAACAAGAACAAGAGTTCGTAAGGTAGCCTCTCCAACTATAATAGGAAAATTAATCACACTGAGTAGTTGCTTTCTTAGATTATCAAATCCTCAAATCGATAAGGAGTTGGGTTTAATCTATGATTTATCCACACCAAGTCTATCCAAAAGGTTCACACTACACACATTAAGGGTGGAGCCATTATCAGCAAGGGTCCTTTTTATTCTCATCCTATTAAATCTATTTATTATCACAAAGGCATCATTTTTATTTTTGATTTCCAAAGGAGGTGCCTCATGTTGATGAAAATTAATGTCTATGTTAATTGTATTCATTCCTTGAATTAGAGTTGTTACATCACTTGCAATTGTATAAGAAGGAATCACAACTTTTTGCAAGGCTGTTTGAAGCATAGTATGATAGTTAGGTGATTTTTGAATTAGGTCCCATAGGGATATATTTGTAGGAGTGTTCTTAAGTTTCTCAACAAGATCATACTCCTTCCTACTATGTGAAGGAAAATGAGGACCACTAGCAAGATGGAATTCGGCAAGGGTAAGGATGTTGGAGTTGTTTGTCTTGGTTATGGATTGTTTCGAGTATTATATGTGTGAGAAATGGTATTATAGCTTGAGTTCTACAAAAAAATATTCTTAGATGGTTCAAGGGTGAAAATGGGTTTGTTTTGAGTTTGAGTTTTGTCTGAAGGTGGATATAGGATGAGTTGAGGCCGAAAAATGTTAACTTTCCTTTTTTTGGTTTTCTATAACAAGCCTTAGTGGATGAACCTTGCGAGATGAAATCCTCAAGGGCTTCATCTAACATGTCAAATTCATCACTACTAAATATCTTGAGGGTTAGGTTTACTTGGAAAATGAGATTTGACATACTCAAATAACAATGCTTTATCCAAGTGATTCATTGATTTTATACATGTTTTTAGTTTTTTTTCTAATGAATGTTGAATGTAATCTAATCTAATTGAACTATGAACTAATGTTAGGAATGCAAAGTATAACAATGTAATTTTATCCACAATTGAAATGATTCTAAATTAAGCTTGATTTAATGAAATGCTTAAACAAAAACTCAGTAAATTGAAATAGAAATCTAACAACAACAAACTAAAACACAGAAATCGAGCTTTTAATGTTGTAAAATGCAGTTTAAAATCTGAAACAAGACTAAATCACCTAGAGGGGCATATGAGTCCCAATAAACATTTTTCAAGGATTTAAAAGTTGATAAACAGTCAACATAGAATACCCAAAAATTAGGAAAAATCACCTATACTGGGACTAAATCACCCAAAGGGGCGTATGAGTTCCAGATTAGGGTTTTTGCACAAATTTCAGAAAATTTTGATTGAATGTTAGGTTTTCTATTTTGAATGATGTCTAGACTGAATGCAATTATAGATTTTAAGTGAATTTCAATGATGCAAGAGGCCGAAATACAACTTATATGTTCTTTGACTAATGCAAGATTAGAAACCCTAGATGCAAATTAACTAATGCAAGACCTAATGCAAAGTTAATGGAAGCTAGATCTAGGATTATGATGCACTCCAAATCAGAAAAGAAGGTGTTCTAAAGGCTCAGTTCACCAAAATGAAAGGTATAAAATAGTACACTCCTATGTTTAGTGTATAGGATAAAAATTTTCTCCATTTTTCATTCAAGGAAACCTTAGAGATCTCAATATTATGATAGAGATGAGAAAAAGGGATCTATAATAAGGTGTCCTAGGGTGTGATTAGGGACACAAAAGGGGGTTGACCACCAAGCTAGGGCTTGGAAAGACTAGTAAGATGCAAAACCTAATGATAAAACCTAGTGATATGCACAACTTAAGCAAATGGCCTAGAAATGAATGCAAATTAGAATAGTAAATTGGAAAAGTATAGAGGTGCACTTGGAAACTTGAAGAGGTTGGAATGAAGGTCTAAAATATTGAAAATGTTGATTTTGATGCACACTAGGACTCATATGCTAGTAGGGGTGATTTAGTCCTAGTTAGGGTTTTTGGGAAGCAATTGGAATCTCGTAGTGACAAGTCTATAACTTCTAAAATCTAGAAAAATAATTGTACTCAGACTCATACGCCGCAAGTGGCGTATCACGGGCTAATGCAAGAAGTTGGGTCCATAAAAAAACTCAAAAAGTGGAAGTGTTTTTTTTGTTTTTCAAAATTTGTCACACTTAGACTGAAGATTTGAGGCACTTACACAATGAATCTTAAGAAAATTCAGAAATATGAGATTTTTAATTTTGAATCTAGTTTCCAAATATGTAATTTATTTAAATACCCAGATGATAGAAATTGAATTTTGATAGGGATGTATAAAAACCACTTTTTAAAAGTCATTTTTTTTACCATACCATGCATGTGTAAGGACATCACTTTTTAACCCAAATAAAAGTATTTTGCTAGTTACTTTTGAGTAAAGATAACTAACAACATGAAGATTGATGAGGATATTTTTTGTAATTTTTTTCTGAATAATTTTTTTTATTGGCCTTAATTGTTGTTTTTAAAAATCAATGTGTACGAACATAATTGGACCTAAACTAAACATTTTTTGAATTTTTTTTTTCATTGTGTAGAGAATTGGTCTGAAGATTGATGCCATATAATTTTTTTACAATAAAATTAACCAAAAAAAATTTATTAAAAAAAAGTCTGATATTTCAAGTTTATTGACTAGTTTGCTTAGAAATTAATTAAAAAATAGCATATATTATCTAATCTTAAAAAAAAATACATTTAGAAACTAGACATTGTGTTCTCTAAAGGGTTTTAATTTCATAGATTGATTCAAAAAAAAGTCCATCATCCATATTACCAAAGTTGGACATTTCTCTTGAACCTAGGCCTTAGCTTTTTAGTTGCAGGTCAAAGGCTAAGGGTTGGGTTGCCAAGCCTTTCCCCAGCCTAAAATCAAGGCAACATGTGGGTTGGGGATTCAAAAAATTTAAAACATGTACATGTTACAAAATACATACGCATTCTTTATTTGCTTGATTATTTTAAAAAATAAATACCTTTTAGAAACACGTACGGGTTTTAAAACACGTACACATTTATAAAAGGTATTTAATTTTTTAAATAAATAACCTGTACATGTTATGTAATGCCCTACCATGTGACCCTAAAGGAAGTTGTAATTAATGACTTAAGTGAACCATTTTTTTTTTAAAGTGCAATAACATACACATTCACTTACTAATTAACAACAACCTCTAAGGCTATAAGGTTGGGATTACTTAAACCCACACATACATCTTACATATAATCATAGCATTTATTAACTTTATGAAATTAACATCATACAACAAAAGGATACCACATAACATAATAAGATAAACATCCAAGATACAATTTCATAATCATTAACTTAATCCAATAGTTACATCACTCATTCCCAGAATGAGGCAATAATACAAAAGTGTTACAATTACAGAATCTCCCCTCATAAACATAAGAGGGGTAAAATAACTTATACAAACTGAAATATTACAATGCAATAATAACACATGAACCATGAGCTATCCAACTAGATGTATCGAGACCAAGTACTGAAGATAGATGGGGACCCAATGGTGTATGGTGCAAGTTCCACTCAACCAAGTGGTACCTGAAGGCCCACCCCCCATGCTAGGAGATAGTAACAAAGTAACATGGACAAAGATCTACAACTTCTAACCATAGGTAGACTCATACTAACATAACCAAATAAAAGAAGTAAACAGTTCTTGAACAAATCTCACATCATTGACATAGGTCATGTTGCTTCTAGGCATAAAATAGATCAAGTATGTTCAAAGAACCATACACAGGACATAAATACTAACTATTGTCCTAGACAGAGTGTCATCGCACAACTCATAATAAGTTACCCTCAAAGGATCTCCATAGGCTTCGGTGTTCCTAGTGGCCTCTACCGACCCTCAGCCCTCATACTTACTAGTGTGGAATCAACTACCTCTCGTATGGACAAGGTTGATGACTTTTCCATTTCAGGCCTTCCCACTCACTCCAAGCCTTAACTAGCACTTGCAACTATGAGTGAGGTTAGAACTTATCTTTTTAGTGTGTAGTACTACCCAAATTTTCATTACAATTTTAGTTATCACTTGATTAAACTACTTCCAAAGGTTACCCAAATCTTACCTCTTATGGGCTCTGGCCCCTACTAGAAGCCACTCTTCTATTTGACAACACACAAACAATCTAATCACCAAGGGAATCACAAGTGCATACATCCTAGGTATCAAAACCACTCCATCTCAAGGACGACAAATAATAGACCTCACTCCAAACATCTTGGAGGCAACAAAACACATAGTCCATTCCTTTTACAGGAGGTATAAAATATCCCCGTTCATGGAAACTGGGTAATTATAGAAAAGACATCATGCACTACCCAAGGGAAAAATAATAGGTTGACATAATGCATCGACAACCCTCTTAGATCCTCTAAGATTCTCTGAAAGACTTAAAAAATTGGACTAACACATAATCCCATATCCCACAACGCAACTTGACGACATAGCTACAAAAGTATTCAAGTCATTAATCAAATCTAATATTTGGATTTCCTAAATCCATACTCATCCAATAGGTAAGGTTGACAAGTCAAAGACACGATAACTAGATCATCTGAAATAATCATATACCCTATTTCCTCTTTCATTATTGGGAATCTTAAACAATTTAAACTCACATCCCTCTACGAATTACAAAGAAAATAACACATTTAAGGCAATCAAGAGGAAATTACTATTTTTGGATATTCTAAATCCATATCCCTTACATACTCCATTTACAATAAAATAATTGCCCTAATAGAAAATAAATAAATTAAAATAACTAATTGCCTCTTCAATTTAATCAATTCCTAAATTTACTTTTAAAAACAACATAAATCCATGCAATTAAATCTTTTCAATTTTCTAACCACATTCTATATCTCTTTTAATTTTCTATAAAAAAAAATGCAATTTATAACATATCTTTTCCCTTATCTATTTAACCATGCAATCAAATCTTATCTTTTCAAAAAAATCCATTCAAAACTAGATTACATGCAATTTATAAAATAAAATAAATATTGATTATGTTCCTAAAGAAACTACTCATGTAATATATCCATTAAATATATATCCATATATTTAACTGTATATATACATTCTTTAATATCTACTATCTTTTATTTAATATCCACTCGATGTTTTCAAATATAAATAAATCTATATTATTAATATTCCATAATATATATATATATATATATATATAAATAAACATGTATACATTATATATATTTTACTCATATATATAAATGTAAATACATATATTTAATATATATATTTATTTTTGATTTTATTAAATAATTATTTTGAATTCCATTCGAGACAGGCGGTGTTGTCTGAAGGCTTTTTAAATAAACAAATATTAAAAAAAAACTTTTAAATTAATGGGGAGGGGTCGGCCATGGCCAAACCCCCACCCCCATGTTCTACCGCTCCTCCACTCCATACGCGGCCTCCCCAAAGGGGGTTGTGCTGCCCAAAGGTAGCGCTCCCTCCACTATGTGGAGGGCACTGTCTTTGGACAGCCGCAACCTCCATATGAGGAGCGGTGGGGAGTGCCATGCACCCCCACCTCCATACTAATAAACATCGAATTTTATTCACTTAAAAATTAAATATGAGGTTTGATATTTCCTAGTATGGCAGTGGAACAATATTTTTAACAAATAACAAAACTATATATATTATATATATATATAATGTAATTTCTACGGAGGTTTTTCGAAATAAATTTGTTTTCTACAAAGATTAAATTTTCTAGAACAATCTAAATGTGTTGTTCAACCTCTAGGTTTGATTCAAATAAGAAAACAATCCATTTCCTCAAATAAATTAAATTCTATAGAGGTTTTCACAATTTCCCTAAAGAAATTTCATAGGAAAAACAAAAGCTTTAAATTTATTTATTTATTTATTTATTTTCTTTCTTCTAATCACAAATTCCTTTTTCCCAAATAGATTTAACAACAAATCTTTCATCACTACAATTTAAAACACACACCAAGAACAATACAAAATCATAGAAGAAAACCTGATTCAAAAAGCTATAGGTAATAGGAAATTTGATCTAGAGCCTCCTCCAAAGATCTCACAATTTCTCTTCAACCGTGCAGTGATTCCAAGCAAGCAAAACAATCCAAAAGTACAACCAAACTTCAACAAATTTTTCCAAATCAATTCTACAACCAAAAATTTCTTCAAACCCTCCTTTGTGCAATTTTTCCAAAAATATCCTCTCACACCAGAGAAGCTTTTTCCTCTCCAAAATTCTCTCAGTGAATGAATTTGCAACCAACTCTTCTAATTAATTAAACTTTCACATGTTGGCATAATTGAAAATATCTTCAACAACCAAATCTAATTTGCATCCAATATAAAATTTAAAATATTATATTAACTCCAATATTTTGAAAACCAACTTTCCTTTTAAAATTCAATTTCAAATTCTAATTTCATTCCCACAAATTGAAATAAACTTCCAAAACTAATTTTAATTCTTTTCTTTCTTTTAATTTTCACAATCTCACATTTAATTAATTAATTTAATTATTTAATAATTAAATTCAACCCTTTAGATTAAATTTTAATTAATTAGGGTTGGGGTCCTAGCTTGGTTGGCTAAATCTTTCCTATTGCAGGAGGTTGGTCACGAGGTCTAGTCTCCCCACCCCCATGGTACCAGAGGGTGTGTCATGCTAGCGTCGCCGGTCATGTTAAAAAGTTTACCAGCGCACTGCAGTTTATATATATATATTAAATTTTTTAATTAATTAAATAAATTAAATTTAGTTAATTAATTTAAATATAAAAATCTATCCAAATTGCATAATTTAAATTAAATAACCATCAACATGATTTAATGCAATCATTCTAAATAATTATTTCCAAATCAAGAATCCCATTAGAAATAAATAAAATTAAAGCAAGGCAATCAACGACTCGACACAAATGACTGACGACACACTAAGGCTAGGGTGTAGACTTGACACAAGTTATCTAGCTACTATCTCCTGTTCAACTTAACCGTTGGATCGACATGCTCAAACCTGTGACACCAGGTGGATTCGATGTCATGTACTTGCAATCTTGAAAACATAGTAACCAACATCATATAATATAAATAACATAAAATACACACCTTGAAGAGGAAATCACGGAATCACAGGGTGCTCACAAGTGAGTGATGCGAACCCGTCCCCTTCACCAATACACTCATCAAATCTGACATCTACATCTTGCTCAATAATCTCATATTAAAATCTCATGTTATAATTACTAACATCATTACACCATTAAAGCATGTAAAACAATCATCAGATAAACACATCACACAATAATAGTTCGTCGCTCAATAAGTAGCGATCAAATACACACACAAGACAAAGTATCTAAATATCTAGAAACACAAATCAAAGAAAAACAATGACACATTGTCCAGTCCAGAAAGCAAAATAGAGGGGTATTACATGTTATATAATGTGTGTGCCTTTTTTAGTGAATATTCATTTTTTTAGGATCAGGTACCCGAAGCATAACATATACATGGTTTTTAATAATGTGTACGCATTTTCTATAGGATTTGTTTTGGATGAAACTTCCCTTCTTCATGAGTCCGGCTTATTGCTTTTACCCTCACTCATGTTCTACTTTTTCAAGAGGTTAAGATCTGAATCTTCTCTCCTATCTTTTCTCTTCCTTCTAAACCTGATTTCCAGATCTTAACCTGCAAAAAGGAACTGCAAAATAGATTATTGTGTTGATTTTATTATAGGGGGTTTGTCTTGGTGAAACCCATAGTTTGATAGTTAAACCTTGATAGAAACAATGGACCTTGAAAGTAAATGTGAGTATAAACCCTAATCTTATATGCCTCTAAGACTAGGAAATATGAAATGCAATACAACCCTATTCTAATGTGCTAGAATGAGATGCATGAATGAAGCATAAAGTTGATGAATCACTTTGGGATATCTCTAATCACCTCAATAAGACACATTGATGTATATACCTTCCTTTATACTAAAACTATAGTAATAATGGAGGATGGAATCACTTAGGAAACAAGTCATTAGGCTTGGCTTGATGGCTAGTTGCATCTCCCTAACCTAGAATCCATCATGATTCGCTATAGACAACCATCATTAATCCTTGACAATTCTAGATCTTGAATGAATGTAAGCTTGAAGACCTACAAAAAAACTGCAATCCTACACCAATACTTCAACTTTGCTTGCTACTTACTTTTATATGCTCTTGTGAAATAATGCTTGAGTTCTTGTGAAAGCTTAGATCTTGAATTAATTTTTCTAGATGAAAATAATGATTTGAAACCTTGTTTTTATAGGCACTTCTTCTAATTTACCATTTATTAGATCTCAAATGCTGACATCAACCAAAAATTTGAATTAAAAACCTTAATTTCCCTCTCAAACCCTAAAAAGGGGTCACACAAGATGCCTATGCCACTTGTGGCATATGGGTCCCACCTAGGGGACTCATACGCCCAACATGGCATATGAGTCACACCCTAACTTTTTAGGATGAGTAAATATTGGGTTAGAAAATTTAATGCTTTTGTTGATTTTGTTGGGATTTTAGTTGAAATAAGCCTTGAGATCCAAAATAAAGGGTCTTAGGGGCCTATTAATGATGATTTAAATGGTTATGAATGCAAGGGTATACTTAAATAGGTCTATATTATGTGTGAAATTGTACCATCTCTAAGACTATACAATTTTCTACACTACGCTCATGACCAAACAAGATGGCACCACAAGAAAGCAAAGTGTGTTATGCAAGGTAGCCATATAATAGATATTGTAAATGAAAAATAGTGTAAGGTACATTCAAAGGAGTTTTTCTTAGTTCATGTAAGGTCATAACTTCGGGAACATCATCCCTAATGTCTCCAAGAGAGGACCAATTGAAGAATAAAATATTCACAACTTAGGGGATGTAGTGTGTCACATCAAGCCACTAAGAGGAATATAATATTCTAAGAGAGATCATGCTCTCGGAGGACATCACACCCAATGTCACCACAAAGTGAAAGATGCATCACATGAAGTAAGAATACGACACAATAAAAAATGGGATATGCAAAAAGAATAATTCCAATGTATGCCCCTACTTTAAAGAAATTGCTAAACTCCATGTTGTGAGAAATTACTTTAAAGTAGAAAATGAGAGCTTATTTGGAAATCCCTATGCCAAGTCATATGTATCCAAGTAAAGCTACATCATGAAAAGGGAGGGCTTTCCCTCAAAATCAAATCTCAAAACAAAGGAAGGGGTTGCCCCAAAAATGAAACTCCAAACACATGAGGGATCCATGGATTCATGGTTAGTAGGTTCTTGCTACAATGTTTTTAAGAGAGCTTGAAACTGTCATCGTTCCCCAAATACTCATGGAACTAGAAGAATGACACAAAGAGAGTGAAAACAAAGAAAATATTTTGGGTCAATATGGAAGAGACCTAAATGTCTCGATGCCTTGTGTCATACCCAAAAAGAAAACGCAAGACAAGGAAAAGATAAAGAAAAATATTTTGGGTCAACATGGAAGAGACCTAAATGTCATGATTCCTTGCATCATACCCAAAAGGAAAACACAAGACCAAAGAAAAAAAAAGGTTTACGACATAGAGAAGAATGTAGATACATATAGAGGAATGAACAAAGAGATATAGATATATAAAATGGAGCAACATGGGGGATCGCATTACACACATGCAATCACACACATAACATGAAAAATAAAATAATGCAAATGGCTAGTAAGGAACATGCGAGTCAACCTATTAGCAGGTTGTTCACATCCAAATCTTGTTCATCGTATACGAAAGGTAGATAACTAGCCAAAGGGACAATAGCATGTGTCAAACTAGGATCATCACCTTTTTCAACACTCTTCTTAGGAGAATTATTATTTAAGCTCGTAGAAGAGGAAAATAATGTATTCAATTCATTATGCACTTCTTCATCAATTTTAGCAACCTCATCATCGCTATCCAAGTTAATCACAACAGAAGGTCGAATGATAATTTCCAAAGAAGACTTTAGCTCTTGTTGCAGTTGAGATATATGATATTTGTGTTGTAGAAAAGAGGGAGACTCATCATATATTGTTTTAGTCAAGTTTGGATGTTGATTTTATTTATTGTTCTCTTCATTTAACCTTCAAGCAAGAGAATGATGTCTACGCCTATGCTCTCTAGCATTTTTGTTTCTTGTAGTACAATTTTCAAGTCGTTTTTGTGTAGGAGCAGGTTTATCAACCATAGGTTTCTTTTCTTCCCTAAGGAGAGGAACATAAAGAACCATGGAAGGTTGTTCAACCATCTTCTCTTTAGCGTTGTAAACTTGCTTTATTTTAGGAGGCATGATGGCATTGCTTTGGTTGTCTCTTGGTCTTTTATAGGAGATAGGCAAAGGATATGTCTTAGATTGGTCTTGGTTATTTGGAATGTCTTTAGGTTCAGTCATGGTTTCATCAAGGATAGGAGGTTCAATCGTAGGTTTAGGCATGTTTCTAAGGGATAGTTTTGCTATACATTTTGCCTTAAAATTTTGATAGGATTTAAAAAATAAGTCCTCATGGGTTTTATAGGTTCCATAGGCTCAGGCCAAAAGAAATCCAATGATAAATTCCCATCGGAAGATAGAGGATTGAAACCACTATGGTGCACAATAAAGATTTCATTGTCAAAGGGAAACTTTAAGAATTTATGAACGATTGACGTGACGACTTCCATTGAGCATAGCCATGGATAACTAAGATTCACACGAAATTAATCTGACATTGGGATGATGGAGAATGAGACATATAATTGTTTTGGTCTAGCTTTTCAAGGAAGGGTGATTGATCCCATCGTAGGGCAAGTGAAACCATTATTCATTTTTATCCACGCTTTCAGTTCATCATATGTTTCTTGATATAGTTCATGCACAAGTAAGAATTATTTAGAGATTACATTCTCTCCATAGATCAGATCAGTTAATATCCATTAGTGGCTTGTTATTGATTCAATCAGCTATGTAAAGAGGACCATCAGGTGCATTTATAATTATATCTTTAGATGAGAAAGCAATGTTAAGAGGCTTTTTAGTTCAGCCCTTACGAAGTTGAGTTTTGATCAATCCCACCATATCATCTAGAGGATTTTGTTCAATAGTATCCGTAGGACCTTGTTCGATAGTGTCCATGTTGTCATCATTCGTGTCAACATTCGTCACATCATTCTTCTTGTTTTCACTAGCTTTGACAAACAAAATATCATGTTCTGGCATAGGGTTGGTAAATATTTGCAAGTTTCAATTAGGAGGGTCAACAAACTTATTTCCTTGATCATTAACACCTGCAATTTGAAGATGAATGGAATCAATGAGGTCTTGCATAGGATTTTTAAGATGCTTGCAATGTTTTGTATCATGTCCATTTTTTTGGTGATAATGGTAATAGGAATTTGATATAAAGTTTAGAGGTAAAGGATTTTTAGGGTCAAGAGTTTTAAAAGGAGGAAAAGTTATCATTTTTTTTCTACTAGTTGTGACATTATGCTATGGAGGGTATTGGGTAAGGGAGTAAATTGTCTATCCAGGTCCCCAAATGCTAAAGGATTTTTCTTCCTTATAGCAGCCACTTGGGTATCAACATGTTGAGTTGGTTGAAGGGGATTTAGTTGAAGGAAGCCTTTATTATCTTTCCTAAATGGTTGATAGTTGTTCTTGTTTGAGGATTTAGATTTCTTAGGACAGCTAGAGGTGGACTTTGTGTCACAACTACTAACCAAGTTTTGATAATCAAAAAGGGTAGTACACAATTTTACAAAGGAAGGAAACTTCATCATGCCAAGCTTATCTTGTATCTTAGTTTTTATGTTCTCAATGAGCATCTGTTGAAGGTGAGAATTGGGAATTTGTATGTCGATGTGGGAATAAAGTGATTGTTAGCGTGAAATAAAGTTAGTAAATTTTTCATCATATTTTTTCTTACATCTCATCAAATCGGTTAATATCATCTTAGGAGTCATGTGCACTTACAAATGGTTTATAAAAGCCTCAACGAGTTCATTGAATGAACGAATTGAGTTATTTGGTAATGAGGAAAACCATTCTAAGATAGTATCCTTCAAGGACCTAGGAAAAAGCTTATCCTCAAGGACAAAGTCACTACATAAAGATGTATAATAAGAAATGTGGTTAGAAGGGTCTTCTTTCCCCCCTTATTTCTCAAATCTAAGAATGTCTAGACCTTGTGGTATCGATGTTCTCAATATCTACAAGGATAAGGGATTGATTTTTACATAGTATGTAGGTTGGCCATTTTGGTTTTGGTTTATGGTGGAAATTTTCTTTTGAAGGGATGAAACTGTATACACCTAAAATTAGTCTGGAGAATCTAATAAATTAAATACAACTTATTTGATTAATTACCCTAAATTCCTCTACTATTGAATAAATAGAAATATTTATTTATATAGTTCATGTTTAAATTCTTATTTAAATTATTCTAATTCTACTATTATTTCATCTTAATTAAATAAACAAAATTAAGTACTTTGCTTTATTTAATTATTCATTCCCCTAATTATTCTATCTTAATCACATTTAATCAAATAAATTAAACAAAGCTTAAATAATTATTGTTTAATTATCATATTTCTTCTATTTTAATTTAATAAATAAACTTCTATAGTTTGTTTTATTAAATTATTTATTTCCCTTTTTCTAATTTAAATAAATCAAAAATATGTAAATAAAGGTATATTCCTCTATTTTTACTCACCTACCAAATTAGACATGAAATATCTAAATTATGTCAAAATTACTGCAAATGGCATTCACGGGAAAGCTTGCGGGCAATCCTCTCAATCCTCTCAATCTTCTCCCTCTGACCCTTCCCATCCTCTTACCTAGTGTTTTCATGGGGAGGAACCATTCCCATAATCAGCTCTAGCCTTTCAATCTCTCACCCTTCAATCCTCCATATTGAATCCAGGCCTCTATTGGCTGCCTCTGTGAAAATCTGTTATCAGGAAATCTATAAATATAGCCATGTGTACAACAAAGAATGAATCCCAACTTTATGCAAACTTACTCTGTAGGAAAGCATCAAGCATGAACCAATCAAGCATCAAGCATCAAGAATTTTAGCAATAGCAGTAGATTTCATGGTTGCATACTATAGCTTTCATCATAGTTTTCATGTCAACATAGATTAAATTAGCTTCACTTTATCATCTAGATATTATCATATAGGATTAGATCATTGTATCTAGCATCATTATATTCTTTAGGTTGGCATTTTAAAAATTACAAAGCTTATCAAATCTAAGAGTTTCCTATAACTTAATAGATCTTTAAAGATAGGAGACAATGAGACACTTTCAAGTTTATGCTCTTTTTATTAGTTAATTCCTATAGAATCTTGATATAATGTTTCATTAAGAAGTGTATTTACCTTTGTTACTTATTCACACTTACAAAAACATTTTTTAAAAGTTGGTTAAGGATGGCATCAATGGCTATATTTTGAGATGGCGGTGAATATGGTTGAGGTGTATATGTGTTCAAAGAGGAAGTGAATGGGATGCTTATGTGAGGTAAAGTGGTAGGCGATATGATGTGCAAGGCCACAAAGGTACTAGTAATGCTAGCTGAGATACCCAAGGTGGGAAAGATACTACTAGTAGGTTGCATCGTTGTTGTAACTTGAGGGTTGGTATAGGTAGCAATAGAGGAAATGGTTGTGGGAGGACTAATTTGGTTTTCTCCTTGACTTTGGACATTGTTCAAAGGTAAAGCATAACTAGTCATCAAGGTAAGATGTTTTCCAAAAACTGAGCTAGGATACACAAAAGTTCAACTCCTTATTCAATTTCAATCATGTGGTGAGTGTTATCTATGGTAGGAATAGCAGTGATTGAAATTTTTTTAGTACTCTATTGATTTTGTAAGTTTCCTAAGTATTCATGGATTTGGATTATTTTTTCTTGCAGAATACTAGCAACCATTGTTTCAAGATTTGTCACACTACTTGAAGGCAAAGAGTTGTTAAGGGTAGGGTACATACCTAGTGAGCTAGTGTCAACACTAGTAGTGAAAGACCTAGATAACCCAAGATCCATGACGATTGTGCTATCATAGGATGACATGAGTCTCGAACTTCACCTTACTATAGTATTAGAAATAGGACACAAAGTTGTAAAGCTCATGTGAAAGGGACAATCAATGAATGCAAAATAAATACAATGAACACAAAATAAATTATATTATCTAATTCTAATTCAAATGAATTTAAGCTAGATGCAATGAAATGAAGAAAATATAAATGTTGCAAACTGAAACAAAAATGTAATAAAAGAAAACTAAAACAAAAAATCAAAGTTTTTTATTCTAAAAAATGGAGTCTAAGATCTTTCACGTGACTAAATCACCCAAAGGGGCATATGAGTCCCAATTAAGGTTTTTTAGGGATTTAAATGTTGATAAATAGTCAACACAGAATACCTAGAAACTAGGAAAAGCAACCTGTACTGGGACTAAATCGCCCAGAGAGACGTATGAGTCCCAAATTATGGTTTTGCACCAATGTTAGAAAATTATGAGTGAATTTTATGCTTTCTAGTTTAAATGATGCCTAGAAAATTTTCAATTATAGATTTTAAGTGAAATTCAATGATGCAAGATGCCAAAAATGCAACCTACATGCACTTTCACTAATCCAAAGTTTAGAAACCCTAGATGCAAATTAACCAATGTAAGACCTAATGCAAAGTTAATGAAAGCTACATCTAGGACTATGATGCACTCCAAATCAGAAAATAAGGTTCTCTAAAGGCTAGGTTCACCAAAAAGAAACATCAAAAAATATTGTCCTATGTTTTGGGAGATAGAACAACAATTTTCCACAAGTTTCATTCAAGGAAACCTTAGAGATATCAATGTAAGGATGGAAATGAGGGAAAGAGATCTACAATAAGTTTTCCTAGGTGTGTGATTAAAGAATAAAAGACAGCTCACCACCAAGCTAGGGCTTGGAAAGACAAGAAATTTAAATGACATCTATGCAATCCTTAAGTAAATGACCTAGAAATGAACTCAAAACAGAATAGAAAATTGAGAAAGTATAGAGTTGCACTTGGAAACTGAAGAGGCTTGAATGAGGGTATGAAATCCTATAAATACTGATCTTTAATGCACATTGGTATTCATATGCCAATAGGGTCGATTTAGTCCTAGATTAGGGTTTTTGACAAAAATGGGCATGTGGAATTGGCAGCTTGGGATCTATTGAATTTTTTTGAAATTAGGTATATACTAGGACTCATACTCCACAAGTGGCGATTTAGTCCCAGTATAATGGATTATCTAAAACTCTACTATCCTCTTAGGTTCTCCTATAACTTCTCTCCTAGGATCAAATTTCTAAGTCTAAAACACTAAATTGCAATTTGTAGGTGACTTTTTGTTATCTTGCAATGTAGATGAAAACTTTGACAACTCAACAACTTTTCTCCAATCTTTATTTTGAATGAATGTTTGACATACATCTAAAAATCACACATCAAAGAGAGGGAAACAAATAATTGTTCGTGGATAGGGGTTTGCTTTGGTCAAACCTCATTTTGGTAATCAAACCTTGAAATGAATGGAATAAAATAAAGGAATGATGGATTAACAAATAAGATATGTTGCAAGTCACCAAACCCTAAGAATAAATGTTGAAATCTTGTAAGTAATGGATAGAATGAATGTAGATTTGAGTCTTGATTGTATGCTATGGATCTTTTCTTGAATGCTTGCTTGAATCATAGGAACCTACATCACAAATGTTAGCTCAAAAACAAATATGATGTATGATGACTTTGGCATGATGCTTGAATCTTGAATAATGCTCCAAAATGCTTGATGTTCAACTCTTGAATGCTCTTGAATGTTCATAACTGCACTTGTAGTCATAATTTTTCTATAATATTGCTTGCATAAAACTTCTAGGAGAAAATATGTGAAATAACCTTGTATTTATACTTGTTTATGTTAAATTTCCTAAAATTACAAAACTACAAGCTGACATTAGATCTAGGAGAGTAAAATCCCATGAAGAATTTTAATTTAAATTAGGTCCAAGGTAAGTGGGACTCATATGCTAGTTGGGGTGTATGGGTCCCATTAGGCTAAGCTAGGGACACATTTTTCAAGAAAGGTTTAATTTTATGTCAAATTCGGGTTTAGGCCCCAAAACTTATGTGGGACCCATATGCCCAAGGTGGCATATGAGTCCCAGATCACTAAGTCTGGTCCATACAAACCTAAATCACTGAATTATGATTGGTCAATTAGTATGTGTCAAGATTATCTGTGGAAAGATGCATTAATTAAGGCTTGCAGATGCAAAATAGGGCCAAATAAGGCATAAAGAATCCCAATTTTAGCAAGGAGGGCCCAAAAAAGTGTGAAAATGTAAAGGAATGTATTTTTCTACTTTACAATATCTATCTATCTATCACTCTATATCCCCTTCTATATATCTATCTTTTTGTCCCTCTCCCTCATCCTATATATCTCTCTATCTCCTCATCTATATTTATCCCTCTCTCCCTCCCTCTCTATTTATACCTCCATATCTCTCTCTATCTTTATCTCTACCTCTACCTTCCTATCTCCCTATATTTTTTCTCGCCATCTTCATGTCTCTCTCTTTATCTTTATCTCTTCCTCTACCTCTTTATCTCTCTATATTTTTCTCTCCATCTTCAAGTCTCTCTCTCTCTATCTTTATTTCTCTATCTTCCTCTTCCTAGACATATGTATCTATATCTCTATTTTCCCCAGTATCTCTATCCTTATTCTTATCTCTCCATCTCTCCCTCTTATTATCTCTCTCTTCCTCTCTCCTTCCATGTCTCCCTCCTCTACCTCTCTATATATTTATCTATAACATATCTCTTTATCCATCTCTCCTATATTTATCTCTCTATCCCTCTCCCTCTCTCTCTCCGTCTCTATCTCCATCTCCCTCTATCCCTATTATAGTACTTGAGGTAATAATACATGTTAGAACATTAAAGTGGGATTGTGTTATAATAATAGCATGTTAGAACACATTGACACTTTTAAGTAATCCTTGAAATTTTCAAAAAATAGTAAAATTCCATGTGTACCCAGTGATTATAGACCCACATGCTCTATTTTAAACTACAATATGTGAATTATGTGACATGAAAACACACTTTTCATCATGTTGAAAATATATTGGTCATTGTTTAATAACTCTACCACATTTTACTATTTTTTCAACATAGAAGAATCAAATTGCATGTTTTTAGATTGAATTTGATAGTATCAACTATTATTTTCATCTTTTGTGTTTGAATTTGATAACATGAAATCATTATTTTCATATTTTATACTAAATTATATTAGATTGATATAGAATTGAACATCATACCAAGGAAGTTGAAAAATAACTCAAATATTGGTGTGCGAAGAATAAAATGAATGAGACAACATCATGGAATTAAAACACTCATCATTCCCCCTTCTCATCACAGTTCATGTACTACATATCCCAATGTTAATTCACTTTATTAGAACCTAATTTTAACCCTTCCATAGTTCATATCCCTTCTCTTTTCAATAATTTTGGTGTTGTCACTAATTTACTTAATTGTCATGATTTTTTTATTATGACACTCACTTAACATAGATAATATCAATCACATCATAAAATTATTTTTCATTTATAATATTTGAAGTGTTTTATCAACCCTATATGTTTACCTAGATCCTTAAATTATCATTTATCATCATAAAATCCTTTGATGAGACTAAATGATCTAGAGCCCCCTTTAAAAAGATTATTTTGTGGGTTTTGGCAAATATATTTGATGATTATAAATAGAATATGAACAAAATGATGAGGAATTTTATAAAGTTCTAAGAGGAAAATAATATTAAAATAAACTAAAGAATCTCCATTTTTTTTGGGGCTATTATAACTTATTGGACCAAGCCACCAATTATAGAATTTACCACTAAATAAAGCATTAGGAGAGGACATTGCCACCAAGTAGGATGCTAATTATTTAAATTATTATTTCCATTTGAATTTTTACACTTATTTTTATGTAATAGGTTTCTAATAGTTTTCAAAACTTAAATAAAATGATACAACATTAGAAAACCAAGTGAAATATTTCCTTTCTTCTATTTATCTCATTTCTCCCATAGTTAAGTATAGATTTTTTTATTAGTTTCACCTCTATTTCTATGTATTAATAGACACTAAATTTGAGAAGTATCTATATATACTCATCACCCTCCTTAAATTTTCTTACATGTATACTATTATCATTTCATGCCCCCTTTATTTTCCATCTAATTATAACCAATTTGATAAGATATAAATGGGCTAAGTCATGCTTGAAAGATGCCTCTAGTTGTTTCATTTTCTTTCCCCTTTCACGTTTTATAAAAATACCCAAGTTGAAAACACAAAATTTGGCTAAGTATGAAGGCTATAATTTTTTTGGATTGTTTCTCTAACTAGCATTAGCTCTTAATGAGTTTTTCAAAACCATGTCAACTGCCAACATTTTTATCACAACCCCATCTAAGCCTAATGTTAGTCTTATATTTTTCATAAAGGGAAAATTGGGAAACTGTTATGTTTTTTGATGATTTCATATAGTTCAAGAAGCCCCCCAACTTCCCAAAATTGGTTTGAGTGTTGAATATTTTTATCGATAACCATAGATGGAAGAAAGAGGCAAGTTGCTTCAACCAAATTAATGCAAATGGCATTCACGGGAAAGCTTGCAAGAAATCCTCACAATCCTCTCAATCTTCTCCCTCAGATCATTCCTATCCTTTTGCCTAGTGTTTTCATGGAGAGGAACCATTCCCATAATCAACTCCATTCTTTCAATCTCTCACCCTTCAATCCTCCAGATTGAATCCAGGCCTCTATTTGCTGCCCCTGTGCAAATGTGCTATCGGAAAATCTATAAATACAGCCCCGTACAATAAATAATGAATCCAAAATTTATGCAAAATTACTCTGCAAGGAAGCATCAAGCATCAAGCATCAAACATTTTAGCAATAGTAGTAGATTTCATGTCATGGCTTCATACATCATAGTTTTCATGTGAGCGTAGATTAAATTAGCTTCACTTTATCATCTAGATATTATCATATAGAATTAGATCATTGTATCCACCATCATTTTATTCTTTAGATTGGTATTTTAATAGTCATAGAGCTTATCAAATTTGAGAACTTCCTGTAACTTAATAAATATTTAAAGATAGGAGACAATGAGATGCTTTCAAGTTTCTGCTCTTTTTATTAGTTAATTACTGTAGAATCTTGATATAATGTTTCATTAAGAAGTGTATTTACCTTTTTTACTTATTCACACTTACAATTTGGTTCCCAGTGTGGGGCATAACCCCATATTTTTACAATTTTTCTTTGAAAAGTGTCACACATGATTCTGGCATGTTTATTTTAGCACGAGTGAGAGTTGATCTGGAACTTCCGGTAAAAACTATAGCGCTTTCAAACTCTATTTCAATGCTTCAACATAAACTATACTGCTTCTAAAGGGGAAACTATAGCGCTTCCATGACCCGTTTCAGCGCATCAGCCGGACGTTCATGACATAGTTGGTCTCTATTATCAAAATTTCTATAGAGCTTCGACAAAATTCTATGGCGCTTCAGCCAAATTTTGTAGTGCTTCTAATAAATTTTATAATGCTTTTGATCTAAATTATAGCGCTTCTTATTTCTGTTTTAGTGCTTCAGAACTCTATTTCAGAGCTTCTATATTTTCTTTTCTTTTTTTATCCGATGTGACCACGGCTAGAATGTTATGCTTTTTGGACTAAAAAGAATCAATCCTAGGGTAGAAACTTAATTTAAATATAACAATCCTAGGATAGTCATCATATTTTGTTGCATTAGTTAAATAAAATAGCCTAATTTTGTGAAGCAACATCTTCACTTAGATTAGTACATTGTCTTTTGGGCTTAAAATAAATTATTATTTGTTGTGCTTGTGTGGTGAATAGGCTTATGCTCTCCCCTTAACTAGGTGATCAAAGTTCAAGACTCACCCTTCCTTTTTCATTCAATTTTACACTTTTTTTAAAACCTTTAGAAGGCCTACCGTAGTGGGAAAAAGTACTCACCCTATAGGAACAACCTAAGTGGGAATGCCTAAAGCCAAGGATTCCAACCCACTCTAAAAAAATGTGAGTTGTTGATAAAAGTCCAACTCGACGGTAGTGTGAAAGATAACCATCCTTGTAATCTTTGTTCTAAACATTGGGAGGTCTCTTGAAGGATTTTATCATTTTTCGCACCGCATGGAAACCATATCTAAGAAACATAGTGTAGTATCCAGCTGAGTCAGTAACCAGACATTGTAATACTAGTAGTGAAAGGGGAGGGAAGAATCTGCCCCCAAGACACTCACCATATAATTTCCAAGGATCATTTTCTCAAGGGATGAGAAATCCAACTTTGAGTACGTGCCTTGAAATGACAAAAACATGAGCGCCCTCTAGGGGGTGACATGGCTGTGTGGGTTAACACAATTTTAAGATGTGGGTTGTTGAGTATAACGATGACCTTTTTGACCTTAAGAGTGAGTCTGTCTGAAGTGCCTTGTTGTTAAAGAAACCATTGAAAATAGAACCATGTGTGGTTCTTAGAACATACACTATTTGTTTATTTTCTAGAATTAAAAACAATTGTTCTACAATTGCTTGCTATGTTCTAAAAATCAAAAATTCAGATAAAGATCATTCAGAAAAACATCAAAAAAGAGTCAAACAAAACCACCTAGTAAAATTTATGATTGGAGATTGGAAATCCACAAAGTTTGTCAAGAAATCCCTCAAAACAAGAGTCAAGAAACCAAAGAAACATCTTAGTTACAAAAACCTTTTGGAAATAAGACATTTCTTGTATCAAAGTAGAAAAATCTTGCTTCACCATAGAACCTTCATCCATAGATTTCACAATTTTTCCCAAGGATATATTGACGATTATGCTTTAGAGCCTCTCTATTCACAAGCCATTTCCCAAAGAAGAGCTTCGTCACAATATCATAAACATAGTCAACCCATTCGTTAGTCTTCCATTCCACAGCCAATGATAGAATATTTAGATAGGCCCAATCAATTTTTGCAATAGAGAAACTTAGAATCTTTAGGCTTGTCATCTAGCATCAGAAAATTACTAGTGGAGATATCTTGTCAAAATCAAAATCTCTTCATGAGTAGAAAAATCAAACAAAACCATTGAAACCCAAAGTAGCACTTCTGAGGTCTGTTTTAGTGCTTCCGAATCCAAAGTAGCACTTACACCCTTTGTTTCAGCACTTTTGACCTATGTTTTAGTGCTTCTACAAAATAACACTTCAGAAAACTATCATAGCGCTTCCACACTCTATTTTAGCACTTATAAAATAGCGCTTCCACAGTCTGTTTTAGCACTTCTACACTCTATTTCAGCACTTCCAAAAAAAAAAAAAAAAGAGAGCTTCCAAACGCATCTGTCAAACTAGTTAACATCTAAAACTCAAATTTTCATCAACCAGAAGTATTTTTTCAATACAGACAATGACTAGAAACTAGAAATAGATAGGTTCCTACAAGTTAACATTCTTTTCGACTAGAACCCAGATCTTGCAAACTATAAAGTGTCAAACAAATCAAACCAAAATCTTGGTTATTAGGCTAAGTTTCTCCATCAGGATATTATCATTCTACTATCACGAAATGAGGAATATTAATCAAATTTTTAACCTAGTCTTATCATTGGGATATATCATCCTATTTGACTTTGTTTAAATTCATTGGACACTCATCAAAGAATAGAAGATCAAAAGTTTAGTATGAAAAACAAACACTTGTATGTCAATCTTCACAAGGTTACAAAGACAAAGACTCTTAGAAAAAGAACTTGAAACATCAAACATCATGGTAGAAGAAAATCCTTGGAATAGTTTACATCAAAATGACAAGAACGAAATAATAGTAGAAGACATACAAAAATCCCAACAAGATCCAAAATTCCATAAATTTATGGAACAGATATTAGAGCAAGACATGGAAAAATATCTCTTAATGCTAGCTAAATCAGGTGCCAAACTTCCAAAATATTTTGATGTAAATTAATTAAAGGAAACACCTAGAGCAAATGAAATTGAAACACCACAACACACAACATAAGCAAAACATAGATCAAGTTGTGGCCCAAACACAAGAAAAGAAAAAATTGCAACAAAAAATTCAAGATATGCATAAGGGAAACATGAAAAGGTATGCATTACAAGACATTTTTCCTTATCCTTTTGACCCAACTGTGGATATGATACCATTCTCTAGACATTGTTAATTCCCAAAATATGACAAATATAATGGTAAGACAGACCCAATCGATAATGTAAGGGAATTCAGAACCATGAGCTTAGAATTTGTGCAGGAAGAAACTTAACTAATGAGGTTATTCCCAAGAAGCTTAGGAGGTCAGTGTATGGAATGGTTTTCTAAAATACAACTAGGAATACGAACTTTTGAAGAGCTGGTCAATAGGTTCATATCACAATATTCCTTTAACATCCAACATGACATCATAATAAAGGACCTCTACAAGATGAAGCAAAATAAAAGTGAGACATTCCTGTCATTTCTATAGCGATGGTGAATAATATTTGCTAGGTATCCTCATTCCATACCTAAGGAAGAGAAAATGGAGTTATTCATAGAAAATTTGATAGATTATATGAGCTATAGGCTTGAATTACAATGTCCTCCAACATTCAAAAAAGTGATTGAAAATTGCCTTAAAATCGAAGAATCTTTGGTCAAACGAGGTGTGATCAAACACTACAATGAAAAATCAAACAACACCAACTCCTCAAATCAATATACCAACAATGACAAACCTAAATTCTGGCAAAAGAATAGAAATACTGGGATCAACGAAACTGCAAATGACTTACAAAATGCAAAGCCAATTTTTAACTTGACAACCTCTACTGCAAAGAGAAACCAAAAAAATGACCAAAACATCAAGTCAAATATCAATCAAAACAATGATCTAAATAATGGATAATCAAAACCACAAACATATCAAAACCGGCATAGATTCACACCATTAGGCCAAACACTGGAATCAACAATGAGCAAACTTGTTACAAGTGGTCTTATCACTACATGAGAAGCATGATTTTGGGATCCAAAAGTCAAACCACCATGGTGGAATGATGTAGATTATTGTAACTTCCATAACAATAAGGGACACAAGACAAATGATCACATGGAATTAAAACATATAGTCCAAGATCTGATTGACAACAAAAAGGTATACATAGAGGGATATCAAAACAACAACGATCATACAACCTTTAAAGACCCTTTACCAAATTATGACAAGGGAGAGTCATCTTCTACAAACAGTAAAAGTAAAAATGTCAATCACGTTTACGATAGCATGATCTTTTGTTTTTCCAAAGTAGAAATTGATACTGTCATTGGTAATCACATTGATAACAACAAAACCAATGACATTATGCCACTAGATCTAATCTCGAGCATACAAATATCTGATACTCAGATAAATGTTTTAAAAATCAGAGAAATACAAGACTATCAACCGGTTAATGTAATGAAAAGGGGGCAATCCAAGGTAATTTTGAAGGGAGTTGCACCTAAAAAACCACTCCACCTTCAAGTCAATACAACATTGTCAACGAACTTCAGAAAATACCAATGCAAATATCAATACTTGAACTCATTAAACTATCACCATCCCATAAGGAGGTTTTAGAACAAGCACTTGTTGCCACCACAGTACCCAACAACCTAGATGTTTTTCAATTCTAGGCTATGGTGGGACATTTGACCATGCCACACTATCTATCATTCTCTGAATAGGATGATGTGTTACTTAATCATCCACATAACACCACCCTCCATATTGAAGTTTTGATCCACAAATATCATGTTAAAAGAGTCCTAATAGATGGGGGAGTTGGTTTAAATATCTATACTTTAAATTTAATCCGTGCACTAGGGTATTCAGATAATGTTATTGATTCTTGAAGAAAAATGACAATAAAGGCTTATGATGAAGAAGGGAGATCTTCTAAAGGACTGATTGTGTTTCCCATTCAAGTGGGACCAATGGTGAAAACTATAGCATGCCAAGTACTAGAAAAAGAGTTAACCTACAATATACTCTTAGGACGTTTGTGGATTCAAAAAATGCAGGCAGTACCTTTGACCTGTCACTAGTGTTTGAAATTTCTAGTTAATGAATAAGAGGTGACTATATCAGTAGATTATAACAATTGACAACATTGTAACACACTCATAACTTCTCAAGATACCTTTTTGCCTCACAATAGGGAAGCATGCACTTGAAATTCATCAGATGGTGAAAAACCTCCAAACATTACATCCAAGTGGGTGGAGAAAAAGGATAAATCAAGAGATACAAGTGTTGTTGAATCTACATTAATAGACAATAAGGATCCTCTAAATTCTCTATCATGGAAATTCCAAGAGAAGGTCCAGCTAACAGACAAAGGCATGGGACAATATCCTATTGAGCAATCTCTTAATCTTTCACAATTGATGCCATCTCCAAAGTCATATGGACAACCATCAATGATAAAACGACAATGATCACAACCTACCATGGTTCTAGAGGAAAGATTTGTGAAAGTTGGTACTATAGAGGATGAATCAGGAGACAAAGCTATCCTTGATTCGTTGTACAAAGATGAAGAAACATCGACATCAACAAACATCAAGATCAAGATAGATAAGTATGGAAAAGGAAAGGCTATTTTAGAAAAAAAGGGGTTATGAAGGACAAGGACTTATTGGAAAAAGGAAACAAGGCATCATAGAACCCATTCAACCTCTTACTCTTTATTCAAAGGATAAGACAAGACTGGGTTACTCAAAAGAATAAAAACAAGAAATGACTAAGAAGGTAGTTGAAAGAATCCTTCAAGTAAGAGATAGCTCTGAAACATATTCTAATGAATATGAATGGGATCTGGATTCTAATGTATCTTACACAGATGTCCAAATTGATGTCATAAAACAATATGAACCTACACATGAGGAGGGACAAAGCTTAATGTCTAGACCACTTGTATTAGAATTGCAACATATCGATGACTCAAGTGAGGATGAACATACATCGAGTGAACTAGATAATCTCGAGGAAAGTAACATCATTCACCTTGACATCCCTAATGACAACTTCGTTAACATAACTGTCTGAACCCTTACCACCATTGACCCAAGTCAATCCGATGACTTCCTACACTTAGTCCATGCTGAACTTATCGACTGGGAACCCATTGAACCTATAAATGTACCCATCTTTGCAAATGATGATTCTATCATAAATTTCCTTTATTGTGACGAACTTGATACAAGCTCTATCCATAAATCTCATAACAACACAGTTCGATAGGAGGGTGTCAAATCTTCCAGTTGAAAAATAGAACACAGGCAAAAAGGATCTAATGGTGAAAACCATTCTATGGCAGCATTAGATCTTGAAAAAAGAAAAATAAAGAATGCATCGGATGGTGAAAACCTCTCTGAGGCACTAAAATATGGGAGATTTGACACCCTTCTAGAATATTATCATGAAAGATCATCAGTTCTGGTGAAACCTACACAGTCTGTAAACATTGGCATAGAAGAAAGAGCAAAGATTTTACATCTGGTAGAATCTACGACAAAACACGAAAGACTCGAATTTATCAAATTATTTGAAGAAAGAAGTGTTAACTTTGCTCGTTCATACTTCGATATGCCAGGTTTAGACCCAAATATTTTAATGCATCATTTTACTTTGCCTACTGGAATCAAACCTGTAAAATAAAAATTAATAAAGATGCATCACATATCACATTGATGGTAAAAGATGAGCTAAAGAAGTTATTGGATGTATGATTCATTAGGTCTATTGATTATGCCAAATGGATATCAAATATTGTACGTGTATCAAAGCCGGATAATAGTATTAGGATATGTACAGATTTCAAGGATCTAAATAAGACATTCCCCAAGGATGATTTTCCCTTGCCTAATATTGACATCATCATGGACTTAATAGCAAGGCATGCCATGTTATCAATAATGGATGGTTTCTTTGGCTATGACCAAATCAAGATAGCACCGGAAGATCAAGAGAAATTGTATTCACATCTCCATGGGGAGCCTTTTGCTGGAATGTCATGCCCTTCAGGTTGAAAAATGCAGGGGCAACTTATCAAAGAGGAATGACCACTATCTTCCATGATATGATGCATACCTTTATGGAGAATTATGTGAATGATATTCTAGCTAAGTCATATTCCAAATAAGGACATCTAGATATCCTAGGCAAAAATTTCACAAGGCTAGAAAAGTTCAATGTCAGACTAAACCCTAAGAAATGTGTCTTTGGGGTTACATCAGCAAAACTCTTAGGATACATAGTCTTAGAGAAATGTATGTAAGTAGATCCAGCAAAGGTAAAGGAAATAATGGAAATTCCACCACCCAAGAACATTAGTCAACTAAGGTCACTACAAGGAAGGCTACAATCAATCAAGAGATTTATCTCGCAGTTGGCAGACAAAAGTCACCCATTTAATCATCTATTGCATAAGAATGTTGTGTTCAAATGGGATCAAGGGTGTGAAACAAATTTCAACCAAATAAAGAAATATCTGATGTCACCACCTATTCTCATGCCACCTACATAAGGAAGACCTTTAATACTATACATTGCAACAACGGATATTTCTTTAGTAGCACTATTGGCATAAGAAGATTATAAAGGAAGGGAACAAGCCATTTACTACATCAGTAGGAATTTGAATGGATATGAAATAAATTATACCTTCATTGAGAAATCTTGTTTGGCGGTGGTATTTTCTACCCAGCAGTTGCGGCATTACATGTTGACTCACACAATCAGGCTCATAGAAAAAATCAACCCAATAAAATATCTACTCAATAAGGCTGCTTTAATAGGTAGACTGGCCAAATGGGTCATGCTTTTAAGTGAGTTTGATATTTAGTATGTGAAAAGAAGAGCCATCAAAGGTCAAATGATCGTCGAACAATTAGCTGAACCTCCCTTAAACAAATGATCATCCTATGAAAATGGAGTTTCTTGATGCAGACATTCTTACAGTAACAACACAACAATGGATACTTTACTTTGATGGATCATATATACAAAGAGGATTTGGTGCGAGAATATTGTTCATTACACCCCAAGGAGACACCATCCCAAAGTATTATAGACTAATGTTTCCATGTACCAATAATGTGGCAGAGTATGAGGCATTAATCATTGGCATCAAAGTGGCAATTGAATGGAAAATCACAGAGTTACAAGTATATGGGGATTCTCAGCTAGTCATTTATCAAGGAAATGATGAATATCAGACAAAAGATGAGAATTTGATGCCCTATAAGAAGCTGATAGATGATCTCAAACAATACTTTGTCAATATCAAATTCGAGAAAATACCAAGGGCAGAAAATAAAGTGGTAGATGTTATGGTGACAATTTCTTCTCTTTTGCAATTACCAGAGAAATGTGGTCATTATGAGTTTATGGTAGAGAAAATATCCAATCCTTCTTATAATAGTTCGAAATCCCAAACCATATACCATTTAGATGCCATTGAAACCTCCATCTATGGAAAGACCTATGCGTACCTAAAAGACAACATCCTTCCTCCTGATCTTTCCAAAAACCAAAAGAGAAACTTTATCCACCAATCCACCCGACATACATTGATTGCCGATATACTTTACCATCGAGGTCTAGATGGCACTCTTCTTCAGTGTTTAGAACATAACGAATCTAAAGCAGCCTTACGTGAGGTTTATGAAGGTATTTGTGGAACTCATTCAAGTGGGATAAATCTAGCAAAAAACTCCTTCGTTTGGGGTATTACTAGCCAAGTATGGAGAAAGAGTCTTATCAATTTTTCAAGAAGTGCAAAAAGTGTCAGAGTCATAGTAATTTGATCCACACACCAACCCAAGAATTACACCCCTTTACATCAGCATGGCCCTTTTGTCAATGGGGACTGGATCTGGTAGGAAAGATAAATTCATCTTCATCCAATGAACACAAGTTCATAATCACAATAATAATATTTTAGAAAATGGATAGAAGTGGTTCCTCTTACAACCATCATTGGAAAACAGATCTCGTCGTTCATATTGAACTACATAATCTATCGGTATGGCATACCTCATTCCATTATCACTGATAATGGACGACCATTTAAAAACCAGGATTTTCAGGAACTGTCTGAAAAATTTCATATCCAACATCATTTCTCAACACCGTATTATCCTTAGGGAAATGGCCAGGCAAAGGCCTCTAACAAGACAATTATGAAAATACTCAAGAAAACGGTTAATGATGTTGAATGTGATTGGCATATTTAGCTTAATCTTGCACTATGGGCCTATAGAACCAGCATCAAAACACTAACAAGAGCTACACCATATGCATTGGTATATGGATTAGAGGCCATACTACCCATTGAGGTAGAGATTCCATCACTTCGTGTGTCACTAAAAGGAATCATTTCAGATGAGGACTATAAAGTATCTAGGCTTCAAGAACTGGAACTACTGGATGAGCATCGTCAACAAGCTGTCAATCATCTAAGAAAATACCAACAGAAAATGTCAAGGAGCTACAATCATAGGGTAAAGCCTAGAGTATTTCAGGTTGGTGATTTGGTCCTAAAAGAGAACCCTAGAAATCAGCAAGACAGAGAAAACAAAGGGAAGTTTGAACCTAATTGGCTAGGTCCCTTTATCATCATATCAGTTTATGGATCAGGCACTTATCAACTATCAACACCTGAAGGGGATTTGTTTGATGAACCTCTAAACAAAAATCATCTCAAGAGATTATACACTTGAATCACCTAGTGCATGGTTCAAAATACAAAAAAAAAATAAGAAAAGAGAAAAATACAAATATATATATATATATACAAAAAAAAAGTGCAATAAAAAAATATAGTGAAAACTTGGAAATAGGCACTATTTGTGATTTAACCAGCTTTCACCATCTATTGGTATACATGTCATGATTGTTAATTCACCATCAATTGGCATCCATTATCATATCATTGCAAACATTCATGTCTCACCCTAGCTTGGGGGCAACATCTGCACATCACTGGGGGCAATAAAACAACAAGTTTAGAAACACACAACAAAAAAAATGATTGAAACACAACCAACATAGAACATCAATCACTATCAGAAACACATTGGACATCCACATATGATGGTAGAAAATCAAAAACAAATTCAAAAGAGTCAGTCTCAAAAATTCAAAAACATGAGTCTGTGTCAGTTGAATTGCGTGGTCTGTGCATGCATAACGTAGGCAAGGCTAATCTTTGATCAGCCCCTGAGGCCCCAAGGATAGATCAAGGTTAGGTTTGATTCAAAATATCATAAAATAACAAAAACATCACAAAATTAGGATGGATGATCTAATTTGAATAATGATCGAAACACTTTAAGTAAAGGTTGGATATGTTTTATTTTCGATTATTTGTTATCATTTCTTTGGAGTAACTCGATGATGTAATGAACTAGAGAAGCTAGGAAGAAGAATGGTATTTTCATTTTTTTATTTTTTTTTTTAATTATTTAATGTGTGAATTGTTGTGGGACATGCTCTACAAATGTATCACTGATGAAATTTAGAATTCACACACTAAAATGATTGATCCCTGTCTATTTACGCAAGAAATTCTCGGGTCATCTTGGTTCAATTATAACTAGATGCTTGTCTTCGCTTGCAATATCAAAAACAATGAAAGTAATACTCAAGTCATCATTGGTCCAAAATATACCATTGATGCTTGTACTCACTTTCAAAAAATTAAAGCTCTATGATGATACAAAGCACAAAAAGTACTGTTAAAATGCCAATATTTTTGCATATAGTTGCATGATGAAATTAGATTGCATTCATAAATAGTTTTTACATCTATAGAGTATGTGTTACAAAATTTTGTGAGAAATTCAAATTGATGATTATCTTTTCTCATAAAAGACTAAATATACTTTACGTAAAAAAAAACATCATCATAACCATGTAGTTGCATCATCATTTTCATACATTAAAAATATCTTTCATTTGTCACATTATCATTCATACATTTTAATCAAATCATTTTCATTTCATCATATTATATTTCTCCATATCACATATAAAATTTCAAAGGAAATTTTTAAAAATAAATCATCTCATTACATTTTAATTCATCCATCAAACTATCATCATTACTACATCATATCATTGCATTTTTCATCCATCCACTAATTATTTCTCGCATATCATATCATTGCATTCTCCATTTACATTTTATATCATTACATCAAGTCATGACAATATCCATTCACATTTTATTATCAATTCATTACTAACATACATTAAAATACATTATTCATCCATTGATCATCATACATCATACATCCATTCATCATTCATTATTTTATTATGACATCATATTATTGCATTTCCATCAATTCATAATTTATATCATACATCATCTATTTTCACATTTATATCAACATAGGAACATACATCCCATTTGCATCACATCATTACATCGACATTCATGTATAAAAATGATCATTATACAAAAATAAAATAATCATGCATACATACACCAACATCATACATCCACACATCATTCATTTAATAGACCATCATAAACCATAGCATATCACATGATCATCTAGAATCAAGTTAATCATCATATGGCATGTAGAACATGGAAAATAAATGCATCCATCATAGAATCATAATAGAATCCATCATAGATCAATAATATTCCATTGCATATCATGTAAATCATATAAAACATCAATGTAAAGTATACAATGAAGTATGAAATAAGGGAGATATATCATCAAAACTGGCTGGATCAAAGTATACATCATGTCTCAAAAACAAGACAGATCATAACAACATCTAGGATCTGTTGCTACCAGATGGTGTAGGAATCATAGGACCAGTACCTCCACCACCACCAAGTGGACCAGAACCTTCTAGATCTTTGTGAGGAGGCTGGGTCACACCCTCACTGATAGTCCTGGTATGTGTCTTGCCTAGCCTTGAAGGAGAATAACTCACTCTCTGCTCAGCAAGAACTGCATCATGATAACGACCTCTATAAAAATCAGCCTCTCAGTTGACACGGAGAACCTCCCTCATATAATTTCCAACACTGGTACCATTGACAATCTGTTGTAAAGTATTTGCAGTCACATGTTCCCGCTCTACGATCTCCCTGACACTATCCCTCTATGTTGTCAATGTGTCAATCTGCATCTACGCAACTACCAACTATCCCTGTACTTGTGCCAAGGCCCGTGCATGAGCTTGTGCCTGGGTCAGTAGTTGCATCTATGTCTGTACAAGTAAACCCTAATCCTGCATAAGTTGCCCTTGCAAAGTCTGAATCTATAACTGAAAGGTGGCAATCTGTGTTTGATGCTCTGAGGAAGATTTCTCCACTTCTTTCCTCTTACAAGGCACACTAGTAGATGGCCCTCTACTACCTGCTACAACACCTTTGCTACTATCTCCTCCATCATCTCCATCATCACTAGTACTCTTGCCACTTCTACTCTCCCCACTATCCTCACTACCACTATCATCCTTGTCACCGCTACCCTCCACATCCTCAATATCAACATCATCCTCTCCACTAGCATCCTCTACCTCAACATCTACAACATGCTCCTCCACCACATCCTCCGCTCATCTTCATCATTGACCATGTGCAACCACAACATCCTCCTCTACAGGTAATGGTGTTGGCTCATCAAGAATAATGATTTGAGGGCATGGATGTAAGGCAAGGTAAGAAACATACTCCTCAGTTACTGGTGCCTCTATGATATCACGTCGTATATCCTAGGCTGAAGGTTGTAATGCACAGTATCCCTCCACAATAATATCATATGACAGACGTGGCCCCCAATCTTCTATATCACTCTGATGATGGGAATAATGTGCAACACCCTGGGGCATGCACTACACAATACCATACTTCCTGTAGACCCTCCATAATAGGGATCTCTCTAAGATAAAGCAGGTCTGACCAATCAAGTAAATAGAATCACACATGTAACCCATCTCTGCATCATCCTCATCCTAGTGCTTAGAATCCAAATATGGGCGCCATGTCACTACCTCTAAATCATCCAGTATGCACCTCCAATGCTCCAACTTACCCATCCTGGACTGGGTAAGTCAGTCTCTATATCTAAAAACATATGGCCTAGTAGCAGGCCTATCTTGAACTGGCACTAGTCACGTGACAACAATGTGCTCCCACGCCCAAACCTGAAGCAAGGTAGCTCCTGATGATAAATTGTGCCCTCACAAATAGACAGTAGAATGCAAGTCATGATATAAATATGCCAACATGCACATCCCACAAGCATATCGGGTCCCATGCATGATCATACTCTCAAGAACCTGGCCCCATCCAATAGATAGTCCCTTTGAACTACAATCAGGACAAAGGAACCCTCCAATAAATCCTGCCAAAATTGAAGGTAGGGTGGCATATGAGTCCACCATCTCCCACCATGGGATCCACAATCCAGCAATATGTTCATCCTGAAAAACCCTAAAAAGAGCATTTATCCTGCCCACCTCCTATGAATCATACACAATGACCTCTCCAACAAATGGTATCGGCAAAATATGCTAGACATCCTTTGGGGTGATAGTCATCTCGTCAGTGGGTAAGTGGAAGGTGTTATGATCATTGTGCCACCACTCGGCTAAAGTTGTGAGAAGACCTCGATTAATCCTAATCTAGGGCATGTTAAGAAGAGAAGCAAGTCCACACTAAACAATAATTTGCCTCATCTCGTGTCAATTGTGAAATCAAATCAAATTTCCATGGGAAATGCTCTCAAATCTGGAGGTTATGTAGAGACTCCTATCATCATGAAATGTTCAAAATCAGTACACTATGTCAAATATCACATGTCATTATACTATTGAATCTAATTGGCTCTTGGTATGAATTTGGATCAAAATTCATGAGCAAACATCACCAAACCTCACCTATCATGAGATCATCATTATCAATCTAAATTGTACTACACCTAACATGAGGTTAATTTATCAAAATCAACCTCGCCTATCATGAGGTTCAACACAAATGAGATTATTCCTCACCTATCATGAGAATAATTCTTATCTATCAATCATTAGAATCAATCATCAGGGTTATTTAGATCATCAAATCATAACAAACCAATGGTTTAACACGATCGAAATTGACAAAATCAAGTTTAAAATTTGATAATTTTTGCAAATCTGACTTGGATGCGCTAAAACAAGCATTCAAAGCGCTAAAAGATCAGAAGTACTATTTCATCAGTCAAAAGCACTAGAACAGTTTATCAAAGCAGCATATCACTCAAAGTGCTATTTCAGGAGGTCAAAACACTAAAACAGTTGCTCAAAGCGCTAGAATCCTCGAAGCGCTAAATTAATCTTTGGAAGCACTAATCTATCCTACCATTGTGCTAATATTTTCAAAGCGCTAATCTATCCTATCCTAGTGCTAATATTTCTAAAGCGCTAAATTAGCTTACCAAAGCTCTAAACTACCTAATTGAAGTGCTACTTTTCATAAGCGCTAAAACAACATCTAAAAGCACTACAACGCAATCTTGAAGTGCTAAAACTACGAAATAAATTAAAAAATACAATTGGAACGAAAAATGAGACAAAACAAGAAGTATGAGGAAGTTTAGGGGTACGTATTAGAGGTTCGTAAGTTGTCGGGTGTTGATGACGTCACACTCACTCGAACGGGTGGGTGTGGTAAGGAATCGACATCTTACTCCAAGTGTCACAAATATCTCTATCTCACAAAGTTTTCAAAGGTCAAATGCACAAATGAATTTGAAAAAGAATCTTTTGACCTTTTATAGGTTATTAAAGGTGGGTTTATGGTGGGATTTTTAAACTTTTAATTAATTTTTATTGAGAGATTAATTGAAATTTATCCAGGGACAAAAAATTTATATCAATTATTGGGAGATAAATTATTTTACCATCAAATCTTCATCAAATCATTGAAAAATAAATAAAAATCCAAAAAATACAAAAAATCCAAAAAATTCAAAAAATCATAAATTTATCTCTTGAGGGGCCATATTATCATCAATCACCATCAATGTCTTGGGCATAATGAAATTTTTTCGTCAATACTAGTAGTAGCATCACAAAATTTTCTTTGGAGCAATGCGTAAACACATCACTTCAAAGAGGCACAAAATGTATACACCTAAAATTAGTCTTGAGAATCTAATTAATTAAATATGACTTATTTGATTAATTACCCTAAATTCCTCTACTATTGAATAAATCGAAATATTTATTTATATAGTTCACGTTTAAATTTTTCTAATTCTACTATTATTTCATCTTAATTAAATAAACAAAATTAAATACTTTTCTTTATTTAATTATTCATTTCCCCTAACTATTCTATCTTAATCACATTTAAAAAATAAATTAAACAAAGGTTAAATACTTATTGTTTAATTATCATATTTCTTTTAATAAATAAACTTCTATAGTTTGTTTTATTAAATTATTTATTTCCCTTTTGCTAATTTAAATAAACCAAAAATATTTAAATAAAGGTATATTCCTTTATTTTTACTCACCTACCAAATTAGACATCAAATGTCTAAATTATGTCCAAATTAATGCAAATGGCATTCATGGGAAAGCTTGCAGGAAATCTTCTCCCTCTAATCTTTTTTATTCTCTTGCCAGGTGGGTAAGTGCACCAATCTGTGAACACAATTTAGGTGCCAAATTGAAAAAACAATAAAAAAACCCCGAAGTAAGGCTTTTGGCGCACGCCAAATGACTAGAAAGCCATTTGGCACATGCCAAATGACTAGAAAGACATTTGGTGCATGCCAAATGGCTTTCTAGACATAAAATGCAAAAGTTGGGTTTGGAACCCTCATTTTGTCTTCAACCCGCGGCTTGAGAAGGAAGATTTCAGGTCTACAACTTGTGCTCGCCAAATCTCCTCCATTCTTTGCATCCTTAGCTTGCCATTTTCCATGAGAATGCTTCCAACATGTCGGAGAGGTCGAAGATTGCAAAGAGGTGTGTAATTTTATTCTATTTATTTTGAATTTGATTTGGAATTCAACTTTAAATAGATTTTTATAATAAAACTTTGTTCTAATTCTCAGGGAATGAATCTCCACCTCAAAACATTGAGAATTCACAATCACCCCCTCATCAAGAGCCTCCTATACAAGAACAACCCGAAACCCCTCCATCAATTCATAGGCATCCTCAAGGAACACAAGAAAATATTCAAAATCAAATTGAAAACAATAAAAGAGACCTTCAATAATTAATTGCAAGATTAACCGAGCATGCTGAAACCCACCCTTATAGGAGACGAATTGTTGAATCACTAAAGTCAATTTTAACTCATGTAGGAGAAATGAGCAAGCAAATAAATTTTCGGTCAACTAAGAGAGATGAGATGAGGAAATTTTATGCTAATGGTTTTTCATATGCAGATGTCAAAAAACTAAAAATTAGCAAAGCCGAGTTGTGTGCCCTATTTAAAGATCCAAAAGCCAATGAACCTTTGTCCCATGCATGCAGGAGGTTCCCCATCCATTCATGCCACCATGATTTAAATAGAAACAAATTTTGGGAGCGGTGGTGGATGGTATTTGACCAACCTCTATGCAATAACCATGAGGTGGCACAATAATTTTTGAGGAAACTCTATTTTGAGTTTGTCCTCAATAAAATGCCAAACTATTTTGACATCTTAGACTTTTAGGGTAGAGGTGGGGGCTCCACACACGATAGACCTATTGCACAATGTAATCCATAGTTGGCACCGAGAGCCTTGGGCAGACCCGTGGTGGAGCATGTCGTTGTTCCTTCCATTGTTAAGGTCATTGTAGAGGTGGACACGATGAATTCGATTGGCTCACTCACCCAAACCATTCTGCAGTGTGCAAGTCCTCGAGTAGAGCCTAGTGTGGAGGAGACGTGTAGGCCCCGAGCTCCACCCCACCATTGTGGCCCTTGTGGTACTGTTTGCATGTACGATTATCAGGTTGCTCATGATGTAGCTACACAGCCTACGTCAGCTGCAGAGGTGATGGATTTCATAGATGATATTCTGAATGATACATTCGGCATTGACACTCAGGTAAAATTTAGCAAATTATTTTAATGTTGTTTATTAAAATATATTTTGAAATTTAAGAATAACTAAATTTGTAGAATTTTGATATGATGAAATTTCAAGGTCACACTGTTCATGAGGGATGCTCTATTCCTACAGACCCTTATACATTCTTGACGATGAGTCCACAGGTATGCAACTAGTATTAAAGATATTATTATTGCATTTGAACAGTTGAATGTTATATTTGAATGTTTGTCTCATAACATGCTTCGGATTTCAAACAGTTTCCTGGTGTACCTTCTTCCTCCACACCTTGTGATTCATATCCTCAAACAACGTACACTCAGTTAGCCTTTATTCATTAATAGGGTTGTAAATCTATGTTAGCTAGTTTTCATAATTTTGCATATATACAAATCTAAAAAATTGATGAGAAACACAAACATTGCATTCAAGTATTCCTTGATCATGTCACATTATGTTCTCCTATATCAACATGATACCTGAGATATTGTTTCATTTGTAGTTGTTGACAAGAGATAGCCCTGGTGATGTTGGTGGCACGATGGACCATGGAGTTACTACAGCAATAGCCAGTTTTGATCCATTGAGAGAGGTATGGAATAGATTAGTCGATTTGACATTATATTTTCTCTTTTATGGTCTATTATAGAAAATTTTCACGATAATTTTATGTAGTTTAATTTCTATCTTCATGGTTGCTACAGGTGGTTGTCACTCCAGATCGTGGACATGGTGATGCTTTAAATGTGCATGATGACTATATGTATGTGGTAAGTGATTGTATTTTGTTATATGCCATTCCATAATTCAATTTCTATTTTTTAACATCTTTACTTTTAATCGTATCAGTTGAAGGTCCAGAGTGAAGAGAGGAGGAGCAGCGAGCATGTTCGAAAGACAAGACAAGCAACAATCACTCCATCCAGCCGAATTTCGAAGGCAGCACGAGATCGATTTCCTTCCCCTAGAGGGAAATGACTATGTATTAGTGTTGTTTGTTGTATGCCTATGTGGAATTTTGGAGCATATGTTTTGTACTATTGATATATATATGTGATATTTTGTCCAAATGGCTCCTTTTTACTAAGCCTATATGGTTTTTTTGGATATATTTATATAATTTTAACAATATATATCATTGTATAGCCTTTCAGATTTTTTATTAAAGAAACTCTTATTTTGCTACTGCCATTCTTGAATGATGTTATCATGCATATCATGTAAGTTGTACGCTTGAATGTTGTAGTTATGGATTTTGTTTACATCTAATGCTTAATTAATTACTGTGGAATGCTCAATAAGCCCCATCTAAAGCATATTGTATAAGTAAGCTCCATTCGTGGTGGTTTGTATCCTTTGTTATGCTTTAATTACTTGTGCCTCACTGATGCAGAGGCAGGGAGGCTCAAACCCAATCAGTCTGACAACCTGCCTTCAAGGGGCTCCTAACAAGATTAATACAACCTATTTTGAGCAATCTACACAACCTCAAAGCCCCATCAAACCAAAATCTTCATTCAACACCTTACCCAACAATCCACCCTTGTAGCACTCTAATGTAGAGCCAAGGTGGAGAAGACTCACAACAATGGAAATGTCAATTCTCAATCAAGAACTCTTCTTCATAATGATTCAGCCTAATAGGCATCAACCCACCCTTAAGGGTCTCAACTCCTCAACCTTGCAAATGAACAACAAGTCTCCACCAAGGCCCTACAAAGACCATCAACATTCATACAATGACAATTGAATCAATTGACAACAATCCCTAAGTCAGATTCATCAAGGTTTCCAAAACTCACATTTGTGACTGGTTATTCTTATAGTACTCAAAACTCAGTTTTAGCCAGATTTCTCCCAACCTTTCCAAAACACTAGATAATTACAAGATGGATTGAGATACCCTTTTTAGGGCTACACAACATACCAAAGAATTAGTGGTCTCTCTTTTGGACCGACATAGACTTTCAACACACCTACTTCACTTTTGGCTTCACAATTAGCCCTTTTTTTCCAAAGGGACCACCCTTCCAACTCTAGGTATCTATCTAAATGCCTTGGATAGTCGTAGGTCATGGTGCCAAACCTCAAATTTTGTCATTATTTTGTGTCTACAGAGCCTCTAACTCACAAAACCCAAGAAACCCTCCTAAACCTTCACAAAATCAAGGGTTTTAAAGAAACATATAACTCCAGACCTCTCTCAACACTTCCAAATCCCCAAACACCTCAAAATACTTCTGCACGGACTCATCAAACCCTCACATAACTCTTATAGGCATTAATTCTTAAAAACCTCTCTTTGGTTCCTCACTTCCATGTTGGAAAACCCTTGTTCAGTCTTAGAATAGTCACAAAAACACCACATAATTATGACTCCTTATTCCAAAATGAGTTGAAACACTTATTATAACATTTTTTCAATCAATCCACTAAGATACAGTAGCAAACAATAGGTGGATTGATTGTTACATCACAAATTTCCCCTCAAACCCTTGATTCAGCAACACTGGGACAGCCACTGTTTGTGTTGGTTCTCTCTACAAACAAAGAGTTAAGACACAAAATAAAAAATAAATGAATTAGAAAACATATAGACACATCCTCTAAAATTATTAGACCATGAAGAATCTGTATGTGCCCGTACAACACTCAAAAAGATCAAGAAAATAGTATTTTTCTATAAAATTGCTCAAAACTGTGGTGTTTATTGTGTAAAATTATTACAAAACTTCTTCCACTCTCTCATTCAAGCCTTGGTAAGGATTTTTAAATCATTTTCCAAGAACCATATTCTCCCCAATTCCCATAACCAACCTTGGGATGAGTTGGTCCCTTAATTACATTCGTTTGTGTTAAACTTGCTTTGTCAGCATTTTACAACCTATATGATTTCTAATTGACTTCTAAGACACAAAACACCCTTTATTTGCATTATGTTTGATCTCTCAAATATTATTAGACAAAATAAACCTAAAGACACTAACATTTCCCTATTGATGTATTGAAATAAAAAATAATTGATGATGTGGTGTAGGTGCTCCTGCACCAAACTCAAAACCCGGTCCATGCCTAATTTCTCCCAACCTTTCCAAAACACCTGACCATTTAAAGGTGGATTAAGATACCCTTTTCAGGGTTACACAACATATGCCAAAACCAATAGTAACTCTTTTGGACCAACATGAACTTTCAATACACCTCCCTCACTCTAGGCTTCACAATTAGGCCTAATTTCCAAAGGAACCGCCTCACAAACTCACCTCCAAACCAAGGAAACTTGAAACAGTCTTAGGGATGCTCACCAAACTAAGGATTCTCCCATTTTAAGAGCCCCAAGAACTTGTTCTATTCCTCTACTCACAAACCATCCTAAACCTTCACAAAAAGAAGGGTTTTAAAGAAACTCATAACTCCAGACCTCCCCAATCCTTCCAAAGGTGAAAACACCCCACAATACCTCTTCCCTAACTTAAAGGACACTCACAATCCCATTCCTTTCAGTATTTCTCGGATTCAGTACTTGAGCTCCTTACTTTCATGGTGGAAACACCCCTGAACAACATTAGAACTTCACACCCCACTGAGTTTATTCATTATCTCGGCCTCCAAAGTATTCATACACCAAACTAATCATGGTATAGACCAATCCACCAAGCAATAGGTCAGAATAGTAGGTGGATTGGATAATGTGTCAAGGTGTTGCCCTCAAAACCCCTAACATAGAAAACAAAGCAGTAACCAAGTTTGCTGATCCCACACACACCAACGGTGGATTCAAAGCTTCAGAATAGATGCAAAGAGAGTAAAAACATATGCAATCAAGTATCCAAAGCCTCAAGTCATGATAGACTTGTATGGGCCTGTGCAAGGCAAAGAAAATTCAGGAAAATAAAGAAAACCAGTGATCAATGTTTTCAAGTATATTTTGTTATTAGAAACTAAACAAAATCAACCCTCAACTCAGGGTATTATAGAGATATATCTTGATACCACCTTCCAACTACCCCTTGAACCGATCAACCACCAGAACCACCCTTTGCTAGACTTCTAAGATGGCAATTTTCCAATTTTGCTCTTAATTACCATTCATTCACAACTTGATTTTGCAAATACCACCTAACTGACCTATTAAGCCTTTTAAATACAATTGCAAGGTATTTACATAGCATATAGAATTATAGATAGAAAATACAATAAATATTTTAACTAATGAATTGTAAAAAGTTGACTTTTGTAGTTTATATTCATGTCATTGATTACATTACATTGCACATCTTTCAAAGTCAAAGCATTACTTCACTTTGCATAACTAATAAGTAGATGTTGATAGATGCCGAAAATCTAATTACAATATAGTTTGAACAAAGTCAACCTAAGCAGTTATGCAATTTCTTCACATTGCATAACTAATAACTAGGAGCAGCTGCCAATTGCATTTTCTTATCATGGCATTCTATGAGACCAAATTTCTTTGAGATATTTTTTCAAATAGTTCCCTACCTTGTCTATGTTACCACATTTTTCATACATGTCTACCAAAGCATCTTCTCAAACAGTTCACTGCCTTGTTGTTATGGCTAAAAGCCTAAAACAAGTGATTTTGAACAAGCTATGGATGCTTCGAAAAATATATCGAAAGCATAATAGTAATCAATAGCATAGAGAAGGCAGTGAACTGTTTGAAAAAATGCATCAAAAAAATTGCTTTGAAATGATAAATTTAGTTGTGCTTTCACTCTTCTTTAACATTGTATATTTGCTCCTTTTTATAACAAGAGATAAAAAAATGTAAAAAATTGTATAACAAGAGATAAAAACTATCTTTTTTGAAATCAAAAGGCATTTCCATAGCATAGAGATATAGAGAGAAAATAAAATAAAGAGTTTAACTAATGAAATGTAGAAAATAGATTTTTGTAGTTTTTATTAATGCATTGCACATCTTTCAAACTCAAAGCATCACTTCACATTACATAATGAATAACTAGATGCTGATAGATGACAAAATTTCAATTACAATATAGCTTTTGAAAAAGTCAACCTAAGCAGTTATGCAATTACTTCACATTGAATAACTAATAACTAGGAGCAACTGCCAATTGCTTTAGCTTGTCATGGCATTCCATGAGACCACATTTATTTGAGGAATTTTTTCAAATAGTTCATTCCCTTGTCTATGCTACGACATTTTTCATATATGTCTACCAAAGCATTTTATCAAATAGTTCATTGCCTTCTTGCTATGGCTAAATGCCTAAAACAGATGCTTTCGAACAAGCTATGGATGCTTGGAAAAAATCTAGGAAAGCATAATAGTAAGCAATAGCATAGACAAGCCATTGAACTTTTTCAAAAAATGCCTCAAAGAAAAGTGGTCTCATGGTGATGGAATGCCATGACAAGCCATAGACAAGGCAACGAATTGTTTGATAATATGCCTCAACTACTTGCATTTGACAACTTTTTCCTCGAGTGAAAATTTTCCACCATAGGAAAAAGCCTCCGAGATAGTGAAAAATAAGCAAGGTTATTGTAGAGGGGCCCAATGTGCTCCCATAGGATCAAATGAGAAGTTTCGAAGCATCACGATGTCCGAGTAATAGCATGTTGAAGTTCGCAGCCATTTTGCACTTTGAACCCTTAAGGGATCAATCTGGTTGAACGTAGCTCAGAGTGATTTCGTGTGTTTAGGTGCAAAAGAGGACCATGCCTAGTGTAAAAATACCTCTTCGGATGCATTGGAACAGTCTGTTTGGTCACACGAGCTGCAGAACGAAAGTTGCACTAGTTTGCAACTTTCAACTCCTTGCATTTAACAACTTTTTCCCCGAGTGAAAATTTGCCAGCACAGGAAAATTCCTTTGAGATAGTGAAAACCGAGAGAGGTTATTGTAGATGGACCCAATATGACCTTGTAAGATCAGATGAGAAGTTTCTAAGTATCACGGTGTTTGAGTAATAGCATGCTGAATTTCGCAGCCATTTTGCACTTTGGACCCTTAAGGGATCGATCCGGTTGAACGTAGCTCGGAGTGATTCCGCATGTTTAGATGTGAAAGAGGACCATTCCTAGTGTAAACGTACCCACTCGGATGCATTGGAATAGTTTGTTTGATCACACGAGCTGCAGAACGAAAGTTGCATCACTTTGCAACTTTCAACTACTTGCATTTCACAAATTTTTCCTTGAGTGAAAATTCGCCACCATAGGAAAAGGCCTCCGAGATAGCAAAAATAGAGTAAGGTTATTGTAGAGGGGCCCAACTTGATCACATAGGATCAGATGAGAAGTTTCTAAGCATCACGGTGTCCGAGTAATAGCATGATGAGGTTCGTAGCCATTTTGCAATTTGGACCCTTAAGGGATCGATGCGATTGAACGTAGCTCAGAGCGATTCCACATGTTTAGGTACAAAAGAGGACCATGCCTAGCGTAAACATACCTATTTAGATGCATTGGAACAGTCTATTTGGTCACACGAGCTGCAGAACGAAAGTTGTACTAGTTTGCAACTTTCAACTACTTGCATTTGACAACTTTTTCCCCAAGTGAAAATTCGCCAGCACAGGAAAATTCCTTTGAGATAGCGAAAACAGAGAGAGGTTATTGTAGATGGACCCAACGTGACCTTGTAAGATCAGACGAGAAGTTTCTAAGTATCACGGTGTCTGAGTAATAGCATGCTGAATTTCGTAGCCATTTTGCACTTTGGACCCTTAAGGGATCGATCCGGTTGAACGTAGCTCGGAGCGATTCCGCATGTTTAGATGTGAAAGAGGACCATTCCTAGTGTAAATGTACCCACTCGGATGCATTGGAATAGTTTTTTTGGTCACACGAGCTGCAGAACAAAAGTTGCATCACTTTGCAACTTTCAACTACTTGCATTTCACAAATTTTTCCTTGAGTGAAAATTCGCCACCATAGGAAAAGGCCTTCGAGATAGCAAAAATAGAGAAAGGTTATTGTAGAGGGTCCCAACTTGATTACATAGGATCATATGAGAAGTTTCTAAGCATCACGGTGTCCAAGTAATAGCATGATGAGGTTCGTAGCCATTTTGCAATTTGGACCCTTAAGGGATTGATGCGGTTGAACGTAGCTCAGAGCGATTCCACATGTTTAGGTACAAAAGAGGACCATGCCTAGCATAAACATACCTATTCAGATGCATTGGAACAATATGTTTGGTCACACGAGCTGCAGAACGAAAGTTGCACTAGTTTGCAACTTTCAACTACTTGCATTTGACAACTTTTTCCCCGAGTGAAAATTCGCCAGCACAGGAAAATGCCTTTGAGATAGTGAAAACCGAGAGAGGTTATTGTAGATGGACCCAACATGACCTTGAAAGATTAGATGAGAAGTTTCTAAGCATCTTGGTGTCTGAGTAATAGCATGTTGAATTTCACAGCCATTTTGCACTTTGGACCCTTAAGGGATCGATCCGGTTGAACATAGCTCGGAGTGATTCCGCATGTTTAGATGTGAAAGAGGACCATTCCTAGTGTAAACATACCCACTCGGATGCATTGGAACAGTTTCTTTGGTCACACGAGCTGCAAAACGAAAGTTGCACCACTTTGCAACTTTCAACTACTTGCATTTCACAAATTTTTCCTTGAGTGAAAATTCGCCACCATAGGAAAAGGCCTCCGAGATAGCAAAAACAGAGAAAGGTTATTGTAGAGGGGCCCAACTTGATCACATAGTATTAGATGAGAAGTTTCTAAGCATCACACTGTCCGAGTAATAGCATGATGAGGTTCGTAGCCATTTTGCAGTTTGGACCCTTAAGGGATCGATCTGGTTGAACGTAGGTCAGAGCGATTCTGCATGTTTGGGTGCAAAAGAGGACCATGCCTAGTGTAAATGTACCCACCCAAATGTGTTGGAATAGTCCGTTTGGTCACACGAGCTGTAAAATGAAAGTTGCACCACTTTCCAACTTTCAACTACTTGCATTTGACATCTTTTTCCCCGAGTGAAAATTCGCCAGCACAGGAAAATGCCTCTAAGATAGCAAAAACTGAGAGAAGTTATTGTAGATGGGCCCAACATGATCTTGTAGGATTAGATGAGAGGTTTCTAAGCATCATGGCGTATGAGTAATAGCATGCTGAATTTTGCAGCCATTTTGCAATTTGGACCCTTAAGGGATAGATCCAGTTGAACGTAGCTCAAAGCGATTCCGTGTGTTTAGGTGTGAAAGAGGACCATTCCTAGCATAAATGTACCCACTTGGATGCGTTGGAATAGTTTGTTTGGTCATACGAGCTGCTGAACGAGAGTTGCACCACTTTGCAACTTTCAGCTGAACGAGAGTTGCACCACTTTGCAACTTTCAACTACTTGCATTTGACAACTTTTTCCTTGAGTGAAAATTCGCAACCATAGGAAAATGCCTCCGAGATAACAAAAACCGAGAAAGGTAAGTGTAGAGGGGCCCAACATGATCCCATAGGATTAGATGAGAAGTTTCTAAGCATCATGGTGTCCGAGTAATAGCATGCTGAAGTTCATAGTCATTTTGCACTTTGGACCCTTAAGAGATCGATCTGGTTGAACTTTAGCTCAGAGCGATTTTGTGTGTTTGGGTGCAAAAGAGGACCATGCCTAGCATAAACGTACCCACTTAGATGTGTTGGAACAATCTGTTTGGTCACACGAGGTGCAGAACAAAAGTTGCACAACTTTGCAACTTTCAACTACTTGCATTTGACATCCTTTTCCCCGAGTGAAAATTCGCCAGCACAGGAAAATGCCTCCGAGATAGAAAAAACCGAGAGAGATTATTGTAGATGGGCCCAACGTGATCTTGTAGGATTAGATGAGAAGTTTCTAAGCATCATGGTGTTCGAGTAATAGCATGCTGAATTTTGCAGCCATTTTGCACTTTGGACCCTTAAGGGATCGATCCGGTTGAACATAGCTCAGAGTGATTCCGTGTGTTTAGGTGTGAAAGAGGACCATGCCTACCATAAAAGTACCCACCTAAACATGTTGGAATAGTTTTTTTGGTCACATGAGCTGCAGAACGAAAGTTGCACCACTTTGCAACTTTCAACTACTTGCATTTGACAACTCTTTCCCCGAGTGAAAATTTGCCACCTAAGAAAAATGCCTCCGAGATAGCAATAACTGAGAGAGGCTATTGTAGATGGTCCCAACATGATCTTGTATGATTAGATGAGAATTTTCTAAGCATCATGATGTCTGAGTAATAGCATGCTGAATTTTGTAGCCATTTTGCACTTTGGACCCTTAAGGGATTGATGCGGTTGAACGTAGCTCGGAGTGATTTCGGGTGTTTAGGTGTGAAAGAGGACCATTCCTAGTGTAAACGTACCCACCCAAATGCATTGGAATAATTTTTTTGGTCACACGAACTGCAGAACAAAAGTTGCACCACTTTGCAACTTTCAACTACTTGCATTTGACAACTTTTTCCTCGAGTGAAAATTTGCCACCATAGTAAAAAGCCTCTGAGATAGCAAAAACCGAGAAAGGTTATTGTAGAGGGGCCCAATGTAATCCCATAGGATTAGATGAGAATTTTCTAAGCATCACGGTGTCCGATTAATAGCATGTTGAAGTTCGTAACCATTTTGCACTTTGGACCCTTAAGAGATCGATCCGGTTGAACGTAGCTCAAAGCGATTTTGCGTGTTTGGGTGCAAAAGAGGACCATACCTAGCATAAACGTACCCACCTAGATGCATTGGAATAGTCCATTTTGTCACATGAGGTGCAAAATGAAAGTTGCACCACTTTGCAACTTTCAACTACTTGCATTTGACATCTTTTTCCCTGAGTGAAAATTCGCCAGCATGGGAAAATGCCTCTGAGATAGCGAAAACTGAGAGAGGTTATTATAGATGGGCCCAACATGATCTTGTAGGATCAGATGAAAAGTTTCTAAGTTTCATGGTGTCCGAGTAATAGCATGCTAAATTTTACAGCCATTTTGCACTTTGGACCCTTAAAGGATCGATCCGGTTGAATGTAGCTCAAAGCGATTCCGCGTGTTTAGGTGCGAAAGAGGACCATGCCTACCATAAAAGTACCCACTTGAATGAATTGGAATAGTTTGTTTGGTCACATGAGCTGCAAAACAAAAGTTGCACCACTTTGCAATTTTCAACTACTTGCATTTGACAACTCTTTCCCCGAGTGAAAATTCGCCACCAAAGGAAAATGCCTCTGAGATAGCAATAACCAAGAGAGGTTATTGTAGAGGGTTCCGACATGATCTCATAGGTTTATATAGATATTTCATAATCACCAAGTTTTACGAGAAATACCCTATCAAATATTGTTGCCCTTTTGCACTTTGCACCCTTAAGGGATCGAGTCGGTTGAACCATAGTAGTTGTTTTGTTGAATGTCATACCCTAAGGTATGTTAGAGATGACCTAGGTTTTATCAATTTCTTTGAGGCATACGCTGCCCCTACCTTGTCACTTCATCAAAGGAAAATATATTTAAAGGAAGGTTATTGATTAAGACAAGCATCATGAATGTATGAACACAAGAGAACTGTGAAGGGTCACTGTACATGGCAATGTGCAAATGAAAAGGAAAAACACATGAGAATGTGGGCCTAAATCATGGGGTCAACCCTTATTTTTACCATTTCAAGGTAAAACCCATTTGGCGAGTGCCAAATATGTTCCTCTAAAAAGGAGAGACTTTAGAGAGAGGGAGTCGAAGTGGGAGAGAGGGGGTGGGAAGGAGAGACCATAGAGATAGAGATAGAGAATGAGAGAGAGGGAGGGAGAGGGAGTGGGAGGGAGACACCCGAGAGAGAAGGAGTGAGTGAGTGAGTGAGAGACCTAAGATTCCCTCTCTAGTTCTCTCTACCTAGTTTTCCCTCTATACCTATTTCTCTCTCCTTACCTCTCTACTCTCTATCTCACCACTCTCTCCATCCTATCCATCCCTCTCTCCTTCCGTCTCTACCTACCTCTCACTCCACTACCTACCACTCTCTCCCTCACCCATCTTTCCCTCTTACTCTCTCCTTCCCTCTCTACTCTATATCTCTCCCCCCTTCCCTCTCTAATCTATTTCTCTCTCCCCCTTCCTCTGTCCCCTCATTTTTTTCCTCTAACTCTCTCTCCCTCTCACACACACTCACCTCTATCTCCTCCTTTCCTCTCCCACCATCCCTCCACTCTCCACTTCTCTCTATCTATCATCTCTCTCTACATCTCCTTCCCTCTATATTTATCTTTATCTCCCCTCTCCCTCTCTTTACCCACTTCTCCCTCCATCACTCTATATCTCAATCATCTCTCTCTCTCTCTCTCTCTCTCTCTCTCTCTCTCTCTCTCACACACACACACACCTCTATCTCCTCCCTAGTTGTCCCTCCCTCCCCTCTCTAATTATCTCTATCTCTCCTCTCTCTACATCTCCTACCCTCTCTACCTATATTTATCTCCCCTATTCCTTTTTTTACCTACCTCTCCCTTCATCACTTTGTATCTCACCTATGTTCCCCTACCTACCTAGGGTTGAGGTATTAAGGGTCAAGGGTTGATAATTGAGGGTTGAGGGTTTAATTTATAGGGTAGAGGCTAGAGGGTTTAAGGGTCAAGGGATTAAGGATTGAGGATTGAGGGATTACAGTATAGAGTTTACTTGGGTTTAAGGGTTTAAGGGTTGATGGTAGAGGGTATTGGGTTTAGGGTAGAGGGTATCGGGGTGAGGGTTGAGTGTTTAAGGGTTTAAGGGTTGAGGGCATAGGGTTGAGGGATTAGGGTAGAGAGGGAGGGAAGGATGGAGTGAGAGATGGAGGGAAAAGTGAGATAGAGAGGAGAGAATAGGAGAAATGGATAGAGATATATGAGGGTTGAGGATCTAATGTATAGGATAGAGGGTTGAGAATTGAGGGTATAGGATTGATGGTTTAGGGTATTGGGTTGAGGGTAGAGGGTAGAGGGTAGAGGGTAGAGGGTTTAGGGTTGAGGGTAGAGGGTTTAGGGTATAGGTTTAAGGGTATATGGTTGAAGGATTAGCATTGAGGGTCTAATGTATAACGTAGAGGGTATAAGGGTTCAGGGTTCAGGGTTTAAGGATTGAGGATTAAGGGATTAAGGGTTGAGGGTTGAGGATTGATGGTTAAGGGTTTAATGGTTTAGGGTTTAAGGGTTGAGGGTCAAGAGTTTAAGGATGAGGGTAGATGGTTGAGGGTATAGGGTTGATGGATTAGGGTTCAAGGTCCAACATATAGGGTACAAGGTATAGGGATTGAGGTTTTAGGGTTAAGGGTTTAGGATTGAAGGTAGAGGGTTGAGGGTTGAGGGATGAGGGTTTAAGGGTTGAGGG